>WAAE01010963.1:0-129865 GCA_013400495.1 Nicator chloris
AGTTTATATTTACCTGCATTTTCCCCAGTGTATATTTACCTGTTTCTTTCTCCAGTTTATATTTACCTGCTTTTTCCCAGTTTATATGTACCAGTTCTTGCTCCAGGTTATATTTACCATATTTACCTGCTTTTCCGCCAGCTGATCTCCCCCTGCTCTTCCTGCAGAGGCCTCTCCCAGGGCTGGTGACCTGCCCTGAGCTGGTGACAGTTCCTGGGGGCAGAGTGGGGAGTACAAGCCCTGGACAGATGTTGTGCAGTAAATCAGAGCCTTGCAGGGAGTGCTGCTCCTTCTTTATGCTGGAAACCTGTAATGGGATCAGGGCTTGGAGTGCACAGCCCTGGGGATACCAGAGCCAGAGGGGGAAACTTCCATGAAGGCTTTGGAAACAGGGGTTGATCTCAGTCACAGCTTTGGCATGGCTCAGGGAGATCCAGCAGTTGTAGGAGGTGGCCAGTCTGAGGTGCTTTGGAGTGCAGGGGTGGAATTTGTCCCTGTGGCCCAGCAGTTTGTGGGACGTAGCCGGGCATGGGAAAAGGCAAAGTGTGGAAAAGGCTTGGAAGGAAAGCCAGCTGGGGAACCACCAGCCCCAGTCATCAGCTGTGAATCCCTGTTGCATTGCATTTCCCACTCCCAAGCAAACGTTTCTATATAAAGAAAGGAGTTTTGGTTTACCTCTGAACTCAAAAGGAAAAGGGACTGGAATCTTCTGTGACACTCAGGCCGTGATTGGCTCAGTGCCAGGACAGGAGCACCTGTTGGACCTTTTAGCTGCTCCTCGGAAATGTGGCTACTTTCTATTGGGCAGACAGCCAAATTGTCCCTCCTGCATCGTTGTCTACTTAAGAAGGAGCTCAGAGTTGCTCAGTGCTTTTTGGGGTGTCTCAGCCAGGGGTAATGGGCTTCCCTTTTATTATTTTGTTTGGCACCATTTGTTATTCTCTCGTTTATTAAAACCTCTTGCTTTACAAAGCACACCTGAAGAGCTGTCTTGCAAATATTCTTAAGCCATCTCTGAGAAGTTGCTGGACAACCCTCAGGACTTGATACCCCTCGGTGGGGCTCACTACACACTGTCCTTGAGGAAGATTGTGTCAAATCCCCTCCTTTGCCTGCAGAGGAAATGATAAATGAATGGAGCCTTCAGGGGCTGGCCTGGGAGGGGTGTGGGATCCAGTGACACATTCTAGACAAAGACAAACTCCATCTGTAAATGGAGCTGGGAAACCTCCGAGTCTGCACAGGACAGGCTGTGTCATAACCTGGTTTGGGCAGGGAATTAAGGGTTGATCCTTCTAGGGACAGACAGGGAATTCTTGACACTTGTGTGCCCTCCGGCAACTCTTACATCTGTGTGTGGCTTGTTACACTGACTCTGAGATATCTTAATCTAAACTCTATCAACACTGGGCTCTTTGGGGTTTGGTTTGTTTAAAGGAAACCTGCTTCAGTGAGTTGGTCTGAAACACTGGGGCAGCAATAAAGTATTTGCCATTTATCAGGAGGTGTCACAGCTGAGCTTCATGCTGTAAAGGGCTTTTCCACAGAGGGAGCAAAACCCCAGCCTGGGCAGCAAAACTTCCCTGCTTTGCTCGTGGAGATTCAGAATTATTCCTCTTTCTCTGGGGATCACAAGGAATCAGTGACAGAATATAAAGGCTGTGCATGAGATTTTCCAGTCCTGACCTACTTCTTCTCTCATTAAAATCACTGTGAGTTTTACCATTGACTTTTCAGGCACAGTCAGGCCAATATTGTGTGCTAATGAAATTGCTTTCCAAAAAGCTTCTCCAGTAGTTGTGTCCAACTGTTCCAAGCCATGGGTCACAACAGGATTTCAAAAGCACTGAGGAGACCATCAGCATTATGAAACATATTTCCTGGCCCTGGGTGGCTCAAATTTGCATCTTACGGGCTGTGGCAGGAAGGAGGAACCACACAGAGGGTCCTTTCTGGAAGAATCTGCTTGTGCCTTTGCCTTTGTGGTCTCCTCCTTCAGGTCTCCCCCATCTTGTGGAGGAACCTGGCAGGACCACAGAGGGCTGAATTACCCCAACATGCAACACAGGGCTTGCATAAGGCAGGTAGTGTCAGGGATTTCACTGCTTTATTATCTCTATCCTGTGAGCTTTTAACATTTAAGAATATTTTTTCCTTTTAATTCTTTTGTAATTTGCTCCACAGTTGAGTGTTTCACACTTTCTGGACACTCAAGAGCCCAGAGAGCTCTGCCAGAGGAGCCCAGACACGATGGAAAAGGATTTCTTTGGGTTCAAGGCATATCCATGAGAAGGAGCTTTACCTGGGTCAGGTTTTTTCCTCAAGTATCGACAGGAAATGCTGAATAAGCATAACAGCCTAAATGGATGGAAGCCTGATTTTCCTCATATTAACGCTAGGATCAGAGCCAGGGATTTGGTTTGGGGCTAAAGGAACCGCAGGACGTAAAGCCGAGACCAAAAGAAAAACAGGATTTTAAACGGTGTGCTTTAAAGTTAATGAATAGTTACACTGTCTGGAGCACCATGCAGGAAAAACTCTGGGCTTTTTTCAACTCGTTATTTTGGGGGATTTGCCTTCTTTTTTCCTTGCACAATTTAGCAGTCGGAGATCTACAGAAGGAAGACCTGAGCATTCTGATAATTTGAGGGGATCATTTTTTTTTTTTTTCAGAGGAAAAAAAATGTTATCTATCCAAAAATCGTTGAGCTGAGGCTGTACAAGGCTGAAGCAGCAGCATTGTGCCCTCCAGTGACAGGAGCTGCTACAGCAGCAGGAGTGACATTCCTGCAAGCTCCCGGGGGACTCCTCCACACGGGGATGCTCGGAAAGTTAATATGAATTAATCAAAAAATGAAGTTAATCCAGTCTAAGTGAAAATATCTACATTCCACTCTCACCACTTCCCCTTCAGCAGATGCCTGCCTGTTTAATTTGCCCTTA
Organism: Nicator chloris; assembly: GCA_013400495.1. NCBI lineage: Eukaryota > Metazoa > Chordata > Aves > Passeriformes > Pycnonotidae > Nicator > Nicator chloris. Next base: position 2,944 of record WAAE01010963.1, read on the forward strand.
ATTTGCTGTAATCTCCCTACTCCTGGACATTCACAGAATTGTTTTTGGCTTTTAGACTAAAACACACCAGAAAAGAATGCAGTCTCCACATCTGTAAGGAGCTGCCAGTTGTAATAATTTTATGCTCTTTGATGGGTAGTCTTGCAAGAACAAGGAGCTTTGTGATGCACAAAACCTTGATTTTGCACGTGGGTTCCAGAGGGAAAGCCACTGGTTTGGGGCAGGGGCTGGAATGAGGATGCCCAGCATCCTGCCCTTCACTGGAATCACTCCAAGGGCTGGTCCCTGGAAGGAAATGGGCTGAGTTGTGAGAGAGGACAGAGAACCTGGAAATGTCCAAGGCCGGGCTGGATGGGGCTTGGAGCAGCCTGGGACAGTGGAAGGTGTCCCTGCCCATGGCAGGGGTGGCACTGGATGATCTTTAAAGGTCCCTTCCAACCCAAACCATTCTGTGTTTCTATTCTCCGGTTGTATCTGCGTTTAGTTTTCCAGCACTCATGTGCCCTAAGGGCATCCCCCAAATGTGGGCAATCCAAAGGTCAAAAGAGGTGTACTTCTGTAAAAATGTACTGATTGAAAACTGAGCCTTGTCCTTCTGCATGGAGAGGATAAAACCCCCGAGGTGACAGGTCAGAGCTAAACTCTCTTGTATTGTTTGGAGTGTGAGACTGAGGCAAGGCTCCCCTACCCTCCTTTTCTTGTGAACAATGAACCGTATGCAGAGAGAAAAAGAGAAATCCCCTGTGCCAGGCAGGGTCAGCTTGGACATCAGGAGGAATTGCTCCATGAAAAGGGTGATTAGACATTGGAAGGGGCTGCCCGGGGAGGTTTGGAGTCCCCATCCCTGGAGGTGTCCAAGGAAGGCCTGGACATGGCACTCAGTGCTCTGGGCTGGGGACAAGGTGGGGATTGGGCACAGGTTGAACTTGGTAGTCTTGGAGGTCTTTTCCCACTCCAAGGATTCTGTGACCCCAAAACAAACAGGAAACCAAGAAAGGAGAATGAAACCAACAAAGCTGAACTAGAGGCGGCATCTTTGAAGAGTTGCGTTTTGTTGCTCTGGGGATGTGAGCAGAGGTTCGAGGGATGATGAGCAGGAGTTGCACTGGTTGGCACTGCTGAACAGCCCTGTTGCACACAAGGTCTGCCTGAAACGTGGGAAGAGGGAAATCCTTCCTCTGCAGCGAGGTGATCATATGGAGAACAGCTGTAATTGAATTAGAGCCTGATTTAATGAAATGCTATTAGAAGTGACACCGCCTTGCACTGTCGTGGCAGCCCTTTGGAGCAGCACTCAAAGCAGCTGCCAGGTGGGAATCACCAGCTTTTAAACTCTCATTTCCTGGCATTTTTCCCCACTTCTTTCTCTGAAGGGGAACAGTACAGAGAGATCTCATCTCTACACAGACGTGAGCAAGTTATCCTTCGCACAAAAAAGAGATAGTTTGATAAAATAGGCATTCTTTTGGTCAGATCACTGTAATACACCAGCTTTCTGAGCAATATTCTCAGTTTGCACATTTTTTCCATACCCTCATGGAGTTTTGAATGGAAAAAGTTGATTTGCAGAGTAGAACAAATTATTGGTTTGCCATAACTGTGTCATTGAAGAGAAGGTGCAGGTTCACAAAACCACCTCATGTTCCCTGGGTGGTTTCCATGGTGGCGATAATCGAATTCATAACTCCATAAAGAATTAAATAATTTGGTTTTTAAAGTGTGTGGGTTCTCTTTGCAGTCATAATTGGCCTCCTTTTTAATGGGAGTCTTCTACAATAAAGGAATAAAGCTCAGAGACATTGAGTGAAAGCTCTTTAGGATTCTCTGGTTAAGTTTGTTTAGCACTAAGGAGAAAATTATTTTAAATGTATCCCATATTATTGGACTTGTATCTTCAAAGTAATAATTAGCAATAATAGATTAACACAATCAAATTTCTGCAGAGCAGGAAAAAAGTCAGTATTTTCTTTCTTTCTGTCCCTGGTACCAAAACTTTCGTGGCAGTGGTGAACACATGATAAGGACAAGGAATTCCATTGCAATGGCAGCCCAAAAGCAAAATTATTAATTTCTATACTTGCCACAGTAGTTTTCTTGATTTAATCCAAAAAATAAGCAACTCTCTTTAAATGGATGCTGAAAGAAAAACAGAAAACTATGAATAAAAAGCATCCCAGACATGGTGGGGCTGGTAATTCCTGATTAGAAATCACTGCTGTGGTTGTTAGCACTGTAGATCGAATTTACAGCTGTCTGGAGGTGTTGCATTTAGAATAGTCTCATTTGTAAATCATTATCAAACTTTGAATAGACTTTTGGGGTTTTGCTTTTTTTTTTTTTTTCAATTATTTTTTTACCCTTATTTACAACCAGCATGTTGAAACAGTTCCTATTTCGGTTCTTCGTGTTTCCTTCCTGTTTAGTTATTAGGGCAGCAGACTTTAAAAGGCAAATTTATTCATTACAGAGGAGGACCATGCATAATATAGAATTCATGCTGTTTATCAAAGCCTGAAAAAATAATTATGGAATTTTTGCATGAAGGAATAGAATTTACACGTGTTAGTAGGATGATGTTGTTGTTTATCCACCAGAAAAAATTTGTTTGCCTGAGGCCAAGAAGGTGTAGCATTTCACAGGACTCACTTATCAGAAGCCTCCTAGCTTTATAGGAATTATTACATGGATTTGACTGCCAGCCATCCTCTTGCCTGAAATAAAACAAAATAAAAGTAAAAGAAGAACCTTCGGCCATTTTTATCGGTGGTTGAAAGGTATTTGGCCTCATTGTGACCTTTCTGATCTGTGCAGTTTAGCTCAGGCAGTCTGGGGCTGTGCTGAGCAGTTTTTTGGGGGCTGGTGTCTGTCCTGAAGAGAAATTTTGGATCCATGAAAAATTTAAATGCATATTAGACTTGACTTAGTTTTCTGCAGAGGTTTCTGTTATGAAGGTTTAACTGCAGCTTGAATTTTATTGTCCCCATCAATCTGCCCACTGAAATTTGTCCTTTGAAGCCAAGTCATTTTTACTCAATTGTTTTATTTATATTTGTAAATATTTCAGAAACCAATTTCTAATTGCTTAAATCACAAATTATACAGCAGAAGGCTTTAGACTGAGTGCTCCTCTCCTTCCAAAAACTAAAATAAGCATAGAAAACAATGAAGACAACAAATAATAAAGACAACACTATAAAGAAGAATAACAGCAGAACCCATGGTCAGCCTTAACTGCATGTTGTAGACATTGTTTTTTCTTTGTAAATCAGAATTTCTGTGGTGTTTATTCAGCAGGAAAGGTAGAGACAAGAGTCACGTATCTGAAGCTCTTCCCCCTGCAAAACCCCACCTGGATAATTTCCATGTAAATTCAGTCTCTGGAGGCTTTAGTCAGGATAGACAACATCCCAAATATATCCCTAAAAACATCCAAATAAACCAGCAAAACCTCTCCCTTCAAATGTTGTCACCAGCAAGGGATCTCCAAACTTCAAGCCAAATGTTTGCATTTCTTCGAGACACAACAAAGTACCCAACCTTTGAATTGCACAACAGCTAAATTAAAATGAATGCTAAAATGGTGGTTTAGGACTTATGGAGCCTCCTGCAGTTTCACAAAAAAAAAAAAAAAGATGAAAAATATGTGCTATTTTATGCAACAGCAATTTGGACTGCTACAAAAATAATTACTTTTAAAATCCACGCTGCACATATGCAGATGGTTAACAAACTCTGGCTCAGCCACCAGATGAAAATGATACTGGGAAAATCCATGCTGCAGAGATAGTGCCATTCCATTAGAAATGTGCAAAGTATGCAAAAACATTACAGCCAGATTGTTTTCCAGAACGGCCTGGATCCCTGTGCCAGATGTTTTATTCCTTGCATATCTTCTTGTAACTTCACAACTGCTGCTCTCTGGGTTTGTCCAGCCTAGGAGAGGAAACAGGAGTTTTAAATGTGCTGTCCAATGCTGGTCTGGGACAGACAGGAGGTTCCAGGCTGTTCATGTTCCTCCCAGCTCCCTCCTGGTTATTCCTAAATCACACAGGGCTCGTTCAGGTTGAACTCATTTGGTTTTCAACCCAAGCTGAAGCCATGGCAATGGTAACACTGCAAAAGCAGAGCTCTGGTGCCAGGCAGGACATCCGAGCCCGCTGGAAGAAATGGGATTTTGGGGCATGGAATGGCAGGAATGGGATGGGTGAGCCCTGCCCTGCCCTCACACTCCCAAAGCCTCCTTGCCTTTGTCTCAATGAAAGTTTGCTGGTGATAGGAAAAACCTGTCTATGAAAATGTCCATTATTTTATAGCTCCAACCCTAGATTTTGCTGAATTGAGATGTGTGAGATTTTAGATCAGATATTTTGTTGCACTTTTGGAGAATGTTGGTATTTATGTGTTCCAAAAACTGCCCTCATGGGCTTCCACAGGACCTTCCCTCCACACGGGATCATTGCCAAGGGCAGCGGGACCTTGGCACCTACCTCTGAGAACCATCAGACTTTTACAGGTCTCCAAAACCCACATTTTTTGGTAAAATCCATTTGTTCAGTTAAAACTGGCTGATAAGCAGTAAATTTTCTTTTTTTTCCCCTTTTCCAGAACATGGCTTTTCCCAAAATCTTTAAAGCAAGAGTGTATTCTGTAATATACAGAGAGATTTTTCAATTGTCATCCTTTGTCCTTATTACTGAGTCACTTAATTAGTAATTTCTGAGAGCAGCCATAGCTGTCACAGATACTGTGGGAAAGTCATCAACACTCTGCTTGTTGACATAATTGCAGAGTTTTGTTATTTTTCCAAGTGTTCTTGTTAAGCACCAAATGCCATTGCCAGTGTTTTGCCCACAGTATTCCATGACTGAAGGAAATCCTTCTTTAGATCAGTGTGGACTGCAGTTGTAGGAGCCTCCTAAACTGCAATCCAACTTCTGCAGGAGCATGTGTCAGGACAAGAATCTAAAACACGGCTTAACAAGCATGTGACAATAAATTAAGGAAATACATTTGGATATGTGAGGAAGAAATGGTTTCCACAAAAATACTCATCTCCTCCCAGTCACAGCTGTGACTTTTGAATATGTATTAAGCTCTGCAAGGAGAGCTAAGCTCGGAATTTGGCAGTGATAGTCTATTCATAAATATACATGAAATGTGAAAAAAGAGTTTACGGAATTGGAAGTGAGCACTGGCCAGGGTAAGCACACGTACCTTGAGATAAAAATTGCAATTCATTGTCAGCATACGAGGCCTCTGATTTCAGCTGATGAATGTAACAGTGTCATTAGATTTTCTCATCTATTCTGCATGACTTATAATTGAATAGTGTATTAACAAGTGAATGGTTGTTTAAGGGGAGAGAAGGAACCTTCTAGCCAGGCAGTTTAAGGTTTAATATCTTCTCTCCAACAGAAACAACTCGTTTAACATTCAAAGAGAGATTTTGGCTTTTTCCCCCACTCCCTCTACCTCCACAAACCAGATGGCAAATGTCTCACTGAAAGAGCCAGTGCAAACTGAGTCTGCATCTGCCCATCCTCCTGTTTGCCCTGCCAGCAAAGGGGAAACAAGATTAAATTTAGGGTCTTGTACTAAACACTTGCAGCTACATTTCCAGTTTTTTCCCATTTTGCATTCTCACACGTCGTTGAGCCAAGCTACTGACAGCTTTTTCTTATTTTGATGTATAGCAGGGAATGAAATGTATTTATTGACATCATATTTCATGTGGCATCTTCCAACAATGAGCAAGTGTGCCTTTGACTGCTATTTAATATTTTCCTCTGTCTAGTATTTGATAGTTTTTCACTTATATGTGCACAGAAATCTCCTCATTTCCAAGGTAATTGTCTGTGATTTGAAAGCAGGATTATCATGTAAATACATGTTTATGTTTATATTTATATCTGTCTATATACCTCTAGAAGCCTTGGTGGTGAAGGGGAATTTTTAGAAAGGAAGGATATCAGGGCAGCAAGGGTAACATACCAAGAAAGCAAATTAAATATTGGATTGGATTATGTTTAGTAAGAGTTGGTGGCTGCACCTCACTTATTTTGTATTGAACAGATTCTAGTTTAATTTACCAGTTCTACAACATTTAAACTTTTATATTTAGGGTAGCCAGAAAACAAATGAGATTATTTCTCAGGTTCTTTGTTGCTTGCATCACCACTGAGACCTTTCCAGAAGAGCATCACACATTGCCTTCAGATTTCTGGGGTTTTTCCTGTGCCCTGTCAGCCAGTGAGAGTCAAGACACAGGAAGAATGGAGCATATGGAAAATGTTTCCATATTTCTCCCTGTGAAAAATCTACTTTTCCATATTTCTCCCCGTGAAAATCTACTTGGCATTAAAATTATCACATTAAGACTTTGATTCCTGGCTGACGAGAGGAAAAAACAAGGTAATAAATGGTGATTTCAGTGAGTTCATGTGGGAAGAGGAGGTGTGCTTTAAAGGACACCTTAAATGATGACAAAACTCACAAGAGTACAAGAGTTTCTGGTCCAGGTTGGTGGTGAAGAGTTTGTTAGAAAGGAAGGATGTTGGAAGAGGAAAGAAAGCAAATTGGATATTGAGTGGGGTTGTGTTCAGCAAGAGCCAGTGGTTGCACGTCACTTAATTTGTATTGCACATATAGATGTTTTCTTTAACTCTTTATCATTTAACTTGCTCCTTGGTGAATATTGCAGTGGAGAAGTCTTTATTGTAACATGACTTTAACATGGGTTTCAAATACTTCAAAAACCAGATTAAAAGTGTATTGTTAAAATAGGCACATTTGAAAATGACGACTGAGCAGTGGCAGAGCTACCCTGGACCTTTTTCTGAAAGCACCACTACTATTTTCACTCAAGGGTGAGAAGAGGAAAATCAGATGTTTTAGATTGCACTCGAGATAGAAAATAGATGTGATCAGTTCAAAGAACCAGGGGAGATTTTGTTTGCATAAAATGTAGCTGCTCTACATAGTTAACCTTGAAAGCCTTCTGTCAAAGAAATGCTGTTTTTTTAAAGTAGTACCAAGTCTCCTGCTCCGTGATATCTCATTATAGGGGAATGCTTTGCACTCCCAGGCACTCTAAACACTATTATCTGCTACTTGTCCATTTGAAAAGCCATGTCCAATTTGCTTATGCAAAGGAAATAATGGTGTTTGTGGAGAATTCACAATAATTCTGAGCAAAAGTCCTCTCTGGCTGTTAAGACATGGACTGACTAACTCACGGTGTTTTCACAACAGTGTAATTTAAAGAAATACAGATGTATTTAAAAAAATAATCAGCTTTTCCTGATGAGTTTTTAAACCTGCAGCACAATAACCTGATGGATGTGTAGTAATTACAGGCAACATGTACAGCAGTGCTTGAGGAGGATTCCATTAAACCCAAAGAGACATGAGGACTCTGAGTAGGAGCAACCACCAGATTTATTGCCAGCAATGCTCCTCAGCTCCGTGTCCTCTGCAGAAGAAAAGTGGAGCTTTCAGAGGGGCTGGGAGGACACAGGAGTAGTCAAGATCTCACTATGAAGGGTTTTATTTTAAAATGATGGTGTTTAGCAGCATCATAATCACCTTGGTGTTCTCCAGACCACTGAAATCCTGCTGCAAAACAGGCAGAACATCCCACAGCCACAACTCCTAATTCAAAAAAAGCCCTCAGAACTGTTAAGCCCCTCTGTCACTCTCTTCTTTGCTGGATTCTTACTCAAACCCACCACTGATCTGTTGGTTTTCCTTGGAAAACCCCATCCCTGTGGGATGGTTCCACACGTGGCCCAATTAACAGCAAAATCCTTTCTCCCTCATCACTTGAAATCCCTTCCAAGTTCAAGTAAGGTGCAGATTATTTGTTTACTTCAAAGTTGCTGATGGCAGTGCAGAATAACACAACACTTGCCAAAAACCAGCCTGTGGGATCCCATCAGGAGCTGAATAAGAGCATTCCTTGCTGATACTCATTTTTTTGAGTTGTCCTACTTCACTAATCCCTGTTTCATTTAGGATCTCCTGCTCATGGATCCCTGCTCAGTACTAATGCCTTACAACAGTTTGAGCCTTATAATCATCTTTAGAAAAGCAAACATGTAATCATATCAAGGAATGAAATCAGGTTTGCTTGGCATGACCTATTTTCCTCCAGCAATGCTGACAAAGATTAGGTCCCAAAACTTCCTTTGGCTCATAATTGTTTTATAGGCCTCAGCCTATTTAAAATGCAAGTTTAGGGGCTTTTGTCCTGAATCCAGGTTAAGTTCTTACATTCCTGATAGGGAGAGCAGCTCACTGTGAAAATCCTGCAGGACAAATATTGCTCCATAAAGTGAGGTGGGTGAGCTCTTAAAGGGGGTGACTCTTGGTTTGGTGTCTTCTGCAGCCACCTGATAATGGGGGAAGGGAAACGGGGGAGATTAGAGATAGAAAATGTACCCTGATATGAAAATAAAGCACATGGAAGCCTTTGTGATGCTGCTTTAAGGAATATTCTTGTATCAGTGCAGTTTGGGATATTTAACACCCTGGATTTAATAAAACCCCATCTCGATTTCTCTTGCTTTTTGGATTAGACTCATTAACTTTTTTTTTTTGTTGTTTTGATTTGAAATACAATTGTATTATTATCATTCTGGTTTCCCTGTAACTTTTAGCCTGCTGGACAGTGCCTCACCAGCAGCTGCTCAGACTCTGAGCCTTTGGGTATCAGTGACAGAACTCCCATCACTTATTCCCTTTTGAAATCTCAGGTTCCTAATAGGTGAAGCAAATGGGTGCCATTCAGGCCTAAAAGTGAAAATGTGAGTAACAGAAAGGCTGGGATACAGCAAAATGCTGATTTGGGGACTGAGAGCACAATGGGCAGCTGAGGAGATCCCTTCAGTGAAATGCAGCCAGGATCAGATCAGAGCTGGGAAATGCAGGGCCAGGCAAAGCCACTTTCTGTAAAATCACTGCAGAATTCAGAGCTGGAGAAATAGCCATGAATAATGTCAGGACCAGGTCTGGCTGCTTTGTGCTGCTTTTGTGCTGCTCCTGCCTGCACCTCAGAAACCACTTGAAAGCCTTGTCCTCCTAAGAATGGGGGATGATTTTAAACGTGCATTGAAAGTGCACAAGACAGGAAATGTGAGTTCTATTTTTCATGTATTTTAGCTGGTAATACTGAATTCCTCTCTAGGTTCTCCTTCAGACAGCTAGCTGATCTTAAACCCAGCAGTGTGGGGGTTATTTTGTTGAAAAATAAGTGATTTTGCAATTATTTTTAAAGTATGTTGAGTAAGAATAGTTTTTACACTTGAGTCACAATTGTTATTTATCCATCACTCAGCACGTGGCTGAGCTGTACCTTTTGATGAAATGGAACAAATGTGATGGGTAAGAGTGGGGATCTAAAAATGACCTTTTTAGTTGAGGGCTTGGAATCTTATTGTGGCTGAGAACAAACCAGTGGCCGTTTGCTGCCAGCTCTTCATCTGTTATTTACACAGTTCTTCATTTGTTATTTCTGGCTAAATAACTTTTTAAAAGGTAATTAATACTATTTCAGTAGAATATCATAGTTGTTGAAAATAGCCTAAAACTGCTAAAACATGAACACCTGGCAGCAAAACACAGCATAAGTTACAGACACAACTTATATGTCTAACAAGATTACATTGGAGTTTTATTGGAAAGGTAAAAATAGAGTCACTGATTCAATTCTAGAATTAATTGACAATAGAATGTTGTGTATTTTTATACAGACAGCAGAAAATATGAGGTTAGTTCACCACTTAAACAATTTGTAATTCTATACATTGAGATGGATTATGATTGTTATTTAGGAGTAGTTTTTTTGTCCCATTTCCCCACTTCTGGATCTGCTCTGTCACCCGGTAACACAATTTTGTCCTCTTTCTGAATTCTTAAGAGCAGAACATGTAGTAGTCCTGCAGTCTTTCTCTGCTGGTGTTATAGTAATGTATTTTATGTTGCTAATTAATTGCTAATTAATCAGGCTAGAATTTCCCACCATGGGAATATGATGGAGCCTTCTGTGCTCACCTCTACTTTGCCTATGCATGTAGCCACATTGCCTCTCTCAAAGTCGTGTCTGAATTATATTTCAGTTTTAATTAAGAGCTGGATTTATCTTTAAGACCTTGCATTAGAAGCCTGGTGAAACCAGATGTGAGGCACTTCCCACTGTGAATTCCTGGAACTGTGTCTGTCCTCCTGCACAGGCCTAGGTGAGAGAAACAGGGCAGATCTCCAGGTCCCACTGCCTCCTCTGCAGTGCTGGGGGTGAGACCATGACTGCACTTCACAGAGGAGGAAACGAAGGAGTTGGACAAATGAAGAGAATCCCAGAAGCTGCTTCAGTATAGGAGGATTAGAAGTAGACCCAAGGGGTACTTGCTGCTTGGTTTTCTCTTTTGTCTCCCTTACTGTTGCCTACTCTCAAGTATTATTTCAGATGTTTCTCTTTTAGCCAACCTTTAAGTATCAGACTTTCTTTTTCCCCTTCTTCATCACCTTAAGGAAGCTCCAGGGCATGTTTCAGTGGTGTTGGATGCATATCCTTGTAAGGTTTAAGCCTGTCCTAGTGCTCCGCAGCCTCAGCCGGGCCTGATATTAATGCCTAAAGACATCCCCTTCAATTCCCTCAGCAATCTTGCCCTAAACCAGCAGAACTCATTCACCTTCACACAGTGAGACAGCATTGTGCAGTTCATAACTGCAACCCTGCAGTGATTCTTCTTCCTCTGCCCCTCTGCCTGATCCCCTCTTATGCCAACGGATCAACCCCAGAACCTGGCCCCAGACTGAACTCCCTGTCTCACACCAGTGGCCTTTTTTAGGGCCACTCTCTGCCTTTCCCTCTCTTTCCTCCTGTGTGCATTAAAAAATCCTATCAGCTGATGTTTGAACCCATTTGCAGTGACTCAGCACCTCACAAACTCCTCCACTGGGGCCCAGCATGGCTGAGATGCCCACAGCAGGGGAGGGTGAACTCTCTAATCCTCTGTGTTTAACTCAGAATGGTTGGCTTGAACTGGATATGAACATTTGGGAAACCACATGGAAAAGATGCTTTTACCCTGGAAATTGTGTAACCACTGACACCTCAGAGGACAATTTGGACCACTTTAGCAGGATAATGATCCTCCCTTGTACCGTAGCACAATTTCTATTGCTCTCTGCACTGCTTGCCTCAGGATGCTGGAGAGCCTGAACATTTTTGGGATCTCTTGCTGGGATAGAAGTACCTGGTGTTGGCCTGGAGGACACAGACCAGTGAGGAGCTGTAGAAAACCCCATCAGTTTCCTGGTACAACCTCCAGATTTTAAAGTCCTGTAACTAAACTGAGAGGATTAAGTTGTGCTTTGTCTAAAGCTCCTTCAATCTTCTGATTTTCCGGAGCCATAACCCTCACGTCTTCCAGTTTCTCTCCATATATGAAAATTTCCCCAATTAATTTTATTACGTTTCATTCTGCCTACAGTGCAGAAGTTGCTGATATTGGAACTGTAAATACCAGGAGGGCTGCAAAGGGACTCTTTTCTGTAGTTACCCCTTCTTTTATTTTAATGAAAATTTTTGTAGCCTTTTCCAAACTCATATGAGAGTTAATCAGATGTGAGGCAGAAAAATGTTGATAGTTATGGATGACCAGGAAGACCTGAGGGAAGCAGGAGCTGGCCCTGCTTGTGAGATCCTTTCTTTATGATTTTTCTTTTTAATGAAAGCACTATTTTTCTTGCCCATACCTGCTGAATGATTTTGCTCAGTCCTCTGTCTTCATGCTAGCATAGAATGGCACTTCCCATACTCTCTTCTCTTGGTGTTTGATTTGCCTTCTTGCTCAGAGCAGCCAGGATTTTCCTCTCTGTTCCTGGATATCAGAGCCACTGCAGTCCAGATTGCACATTTATAGGTACAGTGATGCTCTGTTGTTGGTTTTTGTGTCTTACAGCTGATTTCTTTCTTTGTTAAACGGGCCACAGTGAAGAGTCACGCACTGGGTGTTCCCAGCAGTTCCTGTGCACAAAGGAGATGAAGGACAATTCCGTTTTTCCTTCCTGTTTGCTGCCTTTTGGCTTTCAAGCTATAGATACACCTTGGCAGAAAGTGCCCTGAGCAAACCTGGGCTTTCAGAATGCACCAGCCTCAGTTCAGACCTGCACACTTGAGAGCTGCTTCTCTCCTGAAGCACTTGTTTACCCAACATTTACTTTTAGCAAACAATTTTAAAAGAAAACCCACACAACGGAAGACTTTAAAAGCTTCAGCTGTGTGCTTAAAGATTTTTCTGAAGAGAGCAGGAACTAAGCACGTGGTTCTACTTAAATGGGTGCTGAAATCAGCTGGATCTTGCCATGATTCTGCAGTTTCTATCCAGGCTTGGTAGGCTTTGCCCATTGGGAAGAGGAGGAGATGTTTGGCTAAACAGGAAAATGAAATTGTCCCTGCCACGAGCCGTTGGCAGGCAGAGAGAGGGAAGAGAGAAAACTTGTAAATAGTTTTCATTACAATTTCAATTGGCTGGACTTCATTTCCTTGTCTGCAGTTCACTGTTGGGATACTTGATGCATGTCCACCTCTGGACAGACCCAATTTAGCTCTCCTGTGTGTTATCTGTCTCTGTCTTAGATTGAATCCTGCCTGCTGGATTACTCCTCTCTTCTCCTACCTGCAGATAAACTGTATTTGCTGTGATGATTTGAGTGAAATACCGACTCTGATGAAGACAGCTCGGGGTTTGACTGCAGCAGAGAGGGTTTTATCTTGCGTGGCAGAAAATGACTGTGTGACCTGTAGCATCATCTGCAGCAGCCAAGTGTGAAATCAGCTGCGCCAGGCAGCTCACATGCTCTAATGAGGGAATAATTCCTCTGTGGAAATAAAAATATTCATGCTGTGGCACACCTGCTCTTGGAACATAGAGACATCCAGCGGGAAAGGGGATTTGTCAGCCTTTCTCCTTCACTGCTACTCACAGCTGACACTTGACAATAAACCCACAGGAGGTTCGAGGCTCTGCTACAGCAAGAGCTGTGTCTCCAGGAAAGGACAGGGTTTCAGAATACAGATGTTTGCAGAGGGATAAAAGGTCTGAGCAGCTCTCTGAGTGCTGCAGCGGGGAGTGCTGACCCGTGATGTGTTGTGTCGCCCTGTTCTTTTTGAGACTTAAAATAGGCTTTCAGCAATTTTTGGAGTCAAATAAGAATTCTCACAGTTTCTTACTGTAAACATGGTTTGTTTCTCTAACTGTCCCCTTCTGTTTACATTCTTTCTGCTAGGAAGAGAAAGTAGATAGACAGCTAGTCTGGCCGGTGGAGTTCAGGAGGTGGTGGTACCACCGTCCAATCCACGGCCAGACCCACAAATGTATAAAATAGAACTTGTAAATAAAGTTTTGCCTTTTGCTGCTGGAGATTGCCCTACCTCTGCTTCGTGGTCTCGTGTCACGTTGTGACAGTGTTGGGTACCTGTGGCAGCTCTTTCAGACAATTGCAGAATGCTTTGGGTTGGGACTGTAAAGATCATCTATTTACAGCCCTCTGTCGTGGGCAGGGACACCTTCCACTAGACCAGCTTTTCCTTAACTTTTAACCCATGGAATGCCATTTTCCCTTGCTCCCCATCTTGACTGGTTTTTGTTTCAATAGCCGTGTTTACATCTATACCACTGGAAGGGTATTGTTTTCTTGAGGATTCCTGTTATGTCCTTCACATCTGCAATGCCAGGAGCAGATAATTGTTAGGAAGTGGCAAAGCTTAAAAAGAGCAGTGCACATTCCCCATCTCCCTGGTGGCTGAAAGGTCAGACTGCGCTGCAGAACTTGAATTTCCATGGCCTGGGTGCCACTGGCAAAAAGCTTTCTCCCTTCAGCTGGGAAGTTTTCCACCACTGCTCAGCACATAAGTGCTGTGATTTAACAAAAATTTTACATGAATTTGCCTTCTGGATTAATCTTTGACATCTCGAATTTGGTGTTTTAGGGAAAAGACACGCTGCTGGGGAGTGAATTAGTTCTACTGCTGCAGTCGAGAAAATAGGCTCCTGCCTTTGAGAGGCCAGGAGAGGAATATTCTGGGAAGCAATTTGAGCTGATATTGTTGGGAGGGTAATATTGCCTGACAGATCTGCTGTGACAGCTGAAGATGTGCCAGAGCACAAAATAGAAAAGGAAAAGATTGCTGCTAGGCCAGCGCCAAGATGAAACCCTGCTACTTGTGACAGCTGTTGGCAGCATGAAATCACTGTCCTCAAGCTTTGCACAGATCTGCAGCGTTAGAAACTTCAAGATCATGTTGGTTGTGTGTTTCTGGAGATCTTGTTAAGGATAATGCTCCCTGACAGCAGCCAATTGTAATTGGCAATGGGGATCCTTCAGACAGAAAGGAGAAACAAAACCTCGACGTTTTCATGCTGATCCTCTCCCAGGGTCACTGGTCACTGCTTCCCTACTGGAACCATCTGCAGCTCAAAAGGTTATGAGATTTCTTGTTTCTAGAGCATCAAAGGGGAAAAAAATGAAATGGGAAGATGTATAAGCAAAGTTAGGCTGAGAGAAATGCAGAGGGAATGTTGGAAAGCAAGGAAGGGAAGATTTGCCTTCCGTTTATTGAGGTGCAGAGTCACAAGCCTGTGTTGGAGAAACTTTTAATATCTTTAAAACTCCCCAGATCTCAGCAAACTTTCAGTGAGGGAAATCTCACTGAGAACTGATGTGTCTTGCCCTCTCCAGACACACTCCTGGATGTTTTCTTCCCACCCAGGCTTTCCAGGTATTTTTGCTGAGGTTCTGGCACCTTCCCAGCTTTTAACCGTCAGGAAGCTGAGACAAGCCAAAGAGTGTCTGCTCGGGTCCTGCTGAAGTCTAAAATGCCTTTTTGGCAGTGCTTGGCAGATTTGGGGCTCTGGAGCTGCAGTTACTCTCCTGTTTCAGTGACATTGTACTTTGAGCCTCTCATCCATCAGAAAGGCCAAGTATTTCCTCTTAGGAGAGAAGATTTCTGGAATTCCAGTGCTGTGATTTTTTTTTTTTTTCTCTCACCAGCTACAATTACTGTCTAGCATTGAGTTCAAATCTCAGCTTCATTTGTTTGCTGCCTGATGTTAATTCAAAGAGTCTCTTTTGCATTCTATTTTTCATGATTGTATCTCTCTCGGCTGATATGAATCACCACAGCTCAGTAGGAAATGATGAGATTCTGCTGATCTGCCTTAATATTTAGGAAATATTTCTTCCTGTGCATTATCTCATTGTGTCCAAAATATGCCCATGAAACCAAATATAGGCATTCATCAGTTGAACTCCCTCAGAGTGAAGTTTTCATCAGATCAAGGTAAAGAAATTAACAGCTGCTCTGATGAATAATCCAAGGAAAACCTCCCCATAGCTCTTGATGGTGAAAAACCCCAATATTTTGAGCTGCAGAGCAAAGCTCCTCCCTTTTGGTGTGTTATGATAAGGAGAACACGTCTCAGGAGGTCATGAAAATTGCATAACATTGCACTTCCCAAAGTGCAGCTGGAATATTCTTCCTGTCTGGAGTGTGGCAAATTGGAGCAGACCAAGGGAAATCCAGGACCAAGCAGGTCCAAGGACAGAATCCAGAGATATTTCATTAATGGCATCTAAAACCAAGGCTGTGAGAGATTATCAAAAAACTTCTGTCTCCCCAAAAAGCCGTGACAGGGGATGTGTGGTTTATTGCTAAAATGAAACCCCGACTTGTAGCTCCAAATGTGAGTCCAACAAATAGGGTTTTTTAAGGAAACAACAACATCCCATAAAAACTGGTCAGGAATGGGAGAAAAGCATTGTCCTGGTTTTGGCTGGGATAGAGTTAATTTTTTTTAGTATTCAGAGCACTCAAAGCAGTGGAAGGTTGCTCCAAAGCATTGCTGACACCAGAAAATACCTACAAATACTAACATAGAAAAGAATCTACCTATTTCTCTGGTGATTTTTGCTTTGATTGTCCTTATTTCTGTTTTCCTTTGGTGCCTTTTATTATTTAGCTGGCTGAGCTGCTGGGCTGCCATCCCTGGGATGGCTGAGCTTTGCATGCAGGAGGTGTCAGGCAGTTTTACTGCACCTCTTTATACCCTGCCCACTGCGTGCACCTCAGCCGTGCTCTGCCTCCTCACAACGAGGGAATTTGGGGAATTTCTGCGGCATCTCCTCCCTGCTCAGCCTGAGAACAGAGCAGACAGTTGGCAGAACTGAGGGGGGAAAGGGGAGCGTGGCTGGACTGGGTCGATTGCAGGGTGATATCACTGTCTAATCTCAGAGCAACTCAATTTTTTGCAATCTACACATCAGCCATCAGTTAAAAAAACAAAACAAAACAAAACAAAAACAAACAAACCAACCAAAAAATCAAAACCAAAACAAACTAAAACAGAAAAAAAAATCACCAAAAAACCCCCCCAAACCCAAAACAAACAAAAAAAAGGAAACAAACAAACCCCTTTCCATTATTTTGGACAAGGATCTAATTAAAACCAGAAGGCTGGATGGGAACAGCTCAGGATCCCATTACACATTTCCCAAATTGCTGCACTCCCTGCTATTTTGTTGGTGGCTCTGATTGTATCGTCTGTCCCCTCACCTGGTGGAACTTTTTTGTCCAATATTATGGAGATCTCCCTGACCACCTGGCCCCTCCCTTCTCATGTGCTTCCCCTGTGACCTTTGTGGGCCAGGCAGTGGGAGCAGACAGACACAGGAGTGCTGGAAACACTTTGGGGTGTGCTCCCCTGGCTGAGCAACCAGCACAGCTCTGATAAAACCTGACCTCCTGCTTCTCTGCCATGGAAAAGTTGTAGGGGAACATCTCTCACCAAATTCAACAGCTTCGTTTCCCTGGGAGTATTGACCTGGCTGGAGTAAAAAAAGGTGTGACATATTTTACATCTCTTTTTGAACATTTAAAGAGTAAAAATCTGGCAGCATGCGAGGAAGCTAAGAGAATTTTTTTGTGCTTGCCATGCACTGGATAATTATATGTTGATTACCTTGAGCCTAACACAAGGAGAAATGGTTTTAAACCAAAAGAGAAAAGATTAGATGAGATGTTGGGAAGGAAATCCTTCTCTGGGAGGGTGGGCAGGCCCTGGCGCAGGGTGCCCAGAGCAGCTGTGGCTGCCCCTGGATCCCTGGCAGTGCCCAAGGCCAGGTTAGCCATTGGGGCTTGGAGCAGCCTGGGACAGTGGAAGGTGTCCCTGCCATGGCAGGGGTGACATTGGATGAGTTTTAAGGTCCCTTCCAACCCAAGCTATTCTGTGATTCTCTTGTGGTGTCTCAAAGTTTACTTCTGGAGAGCTCTTTTGGAGGGATTTACTGCAGGGCTTTTGTCTCTCTAGTTCACTGTTGTTAAAAGCAATCTCCCACCTCACCTGATCCTGTCCAACACCAAAACATGGATGAACATGTCCTGGCCTGAGCATATCTCAAATGAAAGAAAGATGATTCTGAGAGGTTTGGTAATGACCAGGAGATAAAGCCAGAAGGTCTGATCCTGTCATGTCATTAACCTTTCTTTGGAGATCCCGCTTGTAAAGGTTGCCAAATTTTCCTCCTGGATATTATGGCATTCCCATCTGTCTGCAGGTTCTCTGGGTTTGGGTTTCTGCAGCTTGCAGTGTGCTGTTCTGGGAACAGCCTGGGCCAAGGCACTGCCTTCTCCTCCTGTCATCAGCAGGAGACAAATGGAAGGGATAGGATCACACAGCTTCATCTTTTCCATGCTGCAGTCTAGTCTTAAGCCTGCTGGCAAAACTTTTACCCTGCTGAATTCCTTGGTGATGAGTGTTATTTCTTTGACTGATGTGCGCAGGCAGGGGAACATTTCTACATCACTGCCCAAACTTCCTAAAACATACTTAAATAATTTACATAAAATCCAAATCTGCGTGTGAAATATCCTCCTGAGTCGAGGGTTTTTTCACTGCGAATCCATTCCGTGAGTGGGAGGAAACCTAAACTGTCTTGGATAAAATGGCCTTTATAAAATATAGATCAATTTGCTAATATTTATGTCAGATGCTTCTCATTATGTTTTTTGTTTTCTTCTTCTTCTTCTTTCTTATTTCAGTCTGAAACTGCCTCAGCAGCCCCTTGCTAGCAGTGCTTCACGTGGATGTTAACACTAAATCAGGAGAGTTTCTTCTGTGTCTGTCTCATTAAATATTATCTCTCTGATTTGGCAGTGTGGATTATAATAAGGACGTTAAAAAGGCATGTATCTGTAAATGCTTTTTAATGCCACTGTTATTTATAGGTGATTTGAGTTTCAAAGTAACATGGAGAGTCATGTAAAAACATAAAGCTCTTGGTGATAAGGGCGTGCCAAGGGAAATTGATCATACATGAAGTTAATTAATTTAAGTAATGTGAAGGATCCTAGAATGAAGCAGATTTCTGTGTCCAGGGTGTTGTGGTTGTGCCAGTCAAACTCAGGGTTGTACTAAATACTGCAACCTCAGAAGCACTAAAAACCCATAAATGTTACCATTTTGTATGAGCATTATTAACAGGAGTCATAGCAGTTCCAGGTAAGAAAGACATAGCCTGATCCATGAATAATAGGAAAAAAAAGTTAATTCAGTTCTATGTGGAAATACAACCCAACTTTTATCCAGCAACACTGGTTTTCACTTGTGCATGACAGTTCCCACGGCAGAGCAAGCCCAGCTAGCTCAGAAATCTCCTGAAGGGTTTTACATCACTGAAAACTTTCAATACATCACTTAAACCTTAGCTGGGGGGGGGCTCTCCAGAATCCTGCTGAACATTTTTCCCAAAAGATTTGTTTTTTCACAGTTACAGAACATAAAGCAAAGGCTGCCAGGATTTCTCAGGTCAACAGTAGTAGCGTAAACTTGCCTCATTTCAGTGTGAATAAATCTGTGTGATGCAAGAGGATGGGGCACCAGGTGCATATATTTAATATATAAACAGATAAATGTAAGTATAAAATAAAATTCTGAAGGGATTTTGTGTGTCCAATTTGCCCAAATGCTTTAGAGAAGATTTTCAGGGAGTGGTTACCCAAGAGTCTGTAGCTCTCTCTGAATTAACAATCAATTTTTAAGACTGTTTAATGTATGTGAAAATGCATATATCACTCCAAAGTATATGTATGAATGTATTTGTGGGTGTGCACATGTAATTTCTGCACGTTTGACTCACATCTGGATATATGAATAGTTTGCCTATAATCCTGTGGAACTTCATTTTCTGGCAGATGAGTCTATATTAATTCCTAAAACCCTGAGCAACAATGAAATTACTTTGCAGTGTTAGGGGGGAAAACATTACAATAAAAATGAAGCATACTTTTAATTATCTGTAGTCATTTGGATGAAATCTATAATGAGCTTGATAAATGCTGATGCTCAAGGCATCAATTTTTCAAATGACAGTAGAACCAAAAATATCTGGGAAGGCATTGTTAGCTCAGACTGCACAATATTTTTGAGGTCCGGGTTAGTAGGAATAATTAAAATGACTTATGTAAGATAAGTGTCATATCTCTGTCAGCAACTAAATGTTAAATGTTATTATAAACTAATTACTTCCTGGAATTGAAAAGAAAATTATAATTTTGTGTCTTAACCACTAAAAGATGGTGTCTGATCCTGCTCTCACGAAACCAGCCTGTCTGCAGTGACTTCACTGCAGCCTCCGAGTGGGTGAGGAGCGAGTTTGGACCAAAAGAGAGGAGTCAGAACCTGCTGCTGATGTTCATCAGCTCCTAAATGAGTCAAAGAAGAGGGAGCTGGTGCTCTGGGGTTTCTCTCTGTGTTTGTGAGTGCAGGGAGGAGGAGGAGGAGGAGGAGGAGGAGGGATGCTGATGGCTCAGCCCTCTGCTGTCCTTCCTTCCCCCCTCCATCTGCTGCAGCTCCGTGCTGGGGGCTCACCTCTCCAAAGCCACAGGCATTGCTCTGATGCTCCCCTGCAGTCATTTGCTGTTGGATTGATGGGTTTAATTTGCTCATAAAGGGGTCTGACACCTGGCAGAGTCGGGGAATTAGATTCAGGGGAAGTGCAGAGCAGAGAGAGAGGTGAAAAAGCAAAGCAAGATGTTAAAAACTAATTTACCCTTCCTGATTTCGCTGGTTATTCTTCCTCTGCTGCCTGAAAAACATGAGCATGGAGCCTGACCTGAGAGCAGGGCTGATGAGCAGTTTTATCTCCATTAAAGCTCCCACTGATGCCACATCTCGTGGAGCTGGGCACTGACAGGTGCCAGCCTCACACCCTGTCAGGTACCCCCAGGTTTCAGGCTTGTTGGAGAAAAGCATCAGTGTGGTCATGTTGCTTTTTTGTGTTTTTATGTATGAGGAAAATGTTTCTCCTGTTGAATAATAAACCTCAGCATGCAAGAGATGATGAAAGAAGGGCTGGGGGGGAATAATGCAGGGAAAAGGAGAGGCAGTGGGGAGATGGTGAAGAAAGGTTAAGGCAAAATGCAGGGAATGGAGGAACATAAATAATGGGTAAGAAAGAGAAAAGAAGGAGGAATAGTTCAACCCCCATCCTTTCAGCTGCCTCCACCCTATAAACTCACTCATTGCTTGGTAGTTCAGGCCCGAGGTTTTCTTTTGAATCACCTCATCCTAATTTTAAATCACATCTCGAAGCAGAATTAGTTGGAAATGAGCCATAATCTCCTGAGAGTATAGCCTGATGTTATTTGAAATATCCCTCCAGGCTCTCCCAAGACACCAAAGTGCCATATTCCAGCAGCTGATGAGAGTTTGGGATGTGTTCCCCAAGGGCTGAGGGTGGGAGCAACCTCTGTCCCTGAGGATGTGCTTGTGTAAGAAATGGTTCAGGCACCGTGCAGCGACACCTTTGTGCAAGAAATGGTGCTGCTGGCAAAGCCAGAGAGCAGCTGTGGGGTTTTTGGGTGGGGATGGTGTTAACAGGAGTTAGTTAACAGGGGTCTGTGTTAACAGGAGATAACAGGGGTCCCACAAAGCTCTGCTTGCTCAGGTAAGAACCCTCCCAACCCTAGAAAACCACATGAGCATCCCCAGGCAGCCTCCAAACAAAACCACCCAGGTTCCTGACACAGTGGGAATGCTCCTGGCTGGTTTTCTGTCCCACTGAACTTGTGCTGGGCACTGAAATCAAAGCCTTCTACACAGGAGCAGCCTCCAGAGCACAACAGGCTGAGATTGTGCCCTGAGCCTGAGCACAGAGCTGCAGCCTGGCTGTGCTACCAAGTTCACTGATCTTCATGGAAGTCACTGCTTTAATTGGGAAGGAAGAGTGGCAGGAGACACTGAGAACACCCTTGTGAGCTTGTGTTTAGTCTCAGTTTCCACCCTGCATTGTTCCCTGGCTCATAAAGGATTCAGAGGCAGAGCAGGAGCAGCATTTTGGGGAGATGTAGAATGTTTCTCCTCTTCATGAATTATGTCCTTAGTATTGGCCACTGGTGGAGACAGAATATAGGACTAGGTGGACCTTTGGTCTGACAACCTGCAGCTCTTTTCAGGGCTTTTGCACCTACTGAGTTTTAAAGCAGATTTATAGGCTTGGGATTTAAACACAGATTTAAACACAAAGATCTCCTTACGATCTCTGCCCTCTTCACCCAGCATTTTAAAAGGTTACTGGGAGGGGCAGTGAGGCACAGGGCAAAATTAAGATATATCTCTACAAGGCCATGATTCTGCAAGTGAAATATGAGCACAGCCTGCTTAGAGCAAATGGTTCCTGCTGGTGGCAAGGAGGAAATTGTGGGTTTAGTTAAAACCAAAAATACGATTTCATGTTTCAACAAATTGGCAGAAATGGCAATAAAACTTCTTTAAAATTAAAAATGCAAATACAAGCCTGCAGGCACACACTCCAAAGCAAGAAAAAGTTACAGAGAGGATGGAATTGTTGGTTGGAGTCTAAGGATAAACTTAGGCTCTGTGACTTTTCATTACTGTAGGAGCTTGGCTTCCTAAAAGTATTGCAGATGCTCGCAGTAACCTTTCGTAATCCCTCAGCATTGTTTGCATTTTGTTAGTTCTATTTTAACAAGTTCTGATTTTTCATTGGAGTTACTGAAATTTCTATGTTTGTAAATTTTCCATGTTAAGAGCAGTTTTCTTGGATCTTTTAACCAGAATTCCGTAGCAGTCTGAAAATGTTCAGAGGCAAGTACAGTCAGACAATTTGCCCAGTGACATCTGTTCAGCAGCACAATTTTACTCTGCTACAAGTGACATATTTAATTAACTGAGACATTTCAAATGGAATTTGACAGCTTTCCAGCCCAGTATCTCCAAACTTACTACTGACTGAAAATATGCCATCCTAGGAGCGTTACAGGGCCTAGGAAGAATTTGGCTTATGAAAGGCAGTGCTGGGATGTTGGAAAGTAATGCATTAAGAAGATCATGTGTGCCCCTTGTGATGTGTGTGCCTCTGAGCTTCTGAAACATCTCAGTGGTTCTGGGGAGTCTCTCCAGCCTTGGTTTTGTTCAGGGGTTCCTGCATCTGCAGCTCCAACGCTGCACTGGGCAGGCAAGATCAGAACGTCATAAAAAGCTCTTGGATTATCTTGTGCAACTTTTAGTGGTTGTGTTTTAGTTTTCTTTTCTGCCAGGGTAGGGGTTAATTGCTCGAGAGACAAATTTTGTGTTTTGACTTAGATGTTTGCTAAACCTTATCTCTGTTACAGTCTCACAGGCCTGAGTTCTGCAGCACTCTGTCTAACAAGGTGCAAAATGGAGTGCTTCTCTATCTCTACAAGATCTTTTCAAGGACAAATTGTCCAATTGTGAACTAACACCTAAATTAGGTTTATTTATAATCCAATCACTAACCACCCGTAGTCCACAATGCAGACACTTCTAACTAATTACAAGAAACCACCCAAAGCTATGAAGAAGAAGGTGAAAAAAAGACTAACTTATGCCTTAAAACCTCCGTTTTACTTTCTATATATTATATTCCAAAACCTTAAACTCGAAGTTTTCCACCTTGTGATATTATACACCTCTATTCCCATAATCTCTTCTTTGGAAGCCTTTTCCACGGCCTCAGGTCAAATGCAGTGTTTTCTTGGGGATCTGTGCCTGTCAGCACAGAAAGTCTGAAATTCTCAGCTCCCAGGGTTCCAACAAGTGGAAGCATAACACTGGGAATGCTTTTCATCAGCAACCACAGCCATGTGAGGAACAGATCCGTGGAAGGGCAGCCAGGAGCTCCAGAGCTGTGTCAGTCTTTGGTCCAGCCCGAGCCAATCCAGAATTCTCTCTTGAACATTCATCTCCCAGATGGGTCTGGGCTCGGCCTGCAGGGCAGCAGAGCACATTCCTTCTGATCTCTGCCACAGAGACTTTAGAGGTGCAGGAGTCCAGTGGTTATTTCCAGCAGAATGCTTTCACTTTTGGCACGTTGCTTCAGGGTTTCACTGAAGCCACTTCCATTACCCCAAGTTGAAACCACTTAATGTAGCTGGAGCAGTAAAGTCTCCCCAAAGCAGGCAGCCTACAGGCTTTGCCTAAATGTACAAGATTGTATTTTCCCATCAAAAATCCATTAGCTGATAAGCACCAGCACCTCTCCACCACTGCCAACAATTTGTGGCTGGTGTTATTGTGGAACCTTTCCTGAACTGTTTGTTTTTCGTGGCACCCAGCCCAGCTGAACCACTGACAGGATTTCTGTTAATCCACCACACAGGGAAGCTCAGGGAGCTGATATGAAATATTCCTCACAAGAACAACTCCAAGAGAGGTGCTGTAAGCTCTGGTGTATCAGAATTGAGCAGTGAAAAGCAGTCAGAAAGTCTTTGAGGTTAACATGGGAACACTGGGGATCCAGTTGTGAGTTTGGCTTTTGGGATGTGTGAGGTTGATCAGCTCCAGTCAAAGTCCGTGGAAGTGCTGCCAGTTCCTCTCCTGCTGGGGAAGTTTTGCTGTGTCTGAGCTCTCTTGTGGAGAGTGAACCTTGCTGGTCTTCCTTTGATTCCCCCACACATGCCCTGTGTGTTGTTCTTTCCAATCTGAGATGTAGGGTCACCTAAACCCATCCCATTAGGATACCCTGGACATCTTCACCAAATTTAAGCCATTTTAGGGAAATAACTTGTTTTTACCCATCTGCTTTGTTGGGAAATGTATTATTTATCTTCTTTATGTTTTCCCCACTGCACTGGTTAGCAGCAGCCTCTTCATTAACGTTTTGGAATTAGAGTGATAAATAAATGCTACAGTTTTGGCAAGTAAATGCTGACATAAATGTGACAATGAGTGATGGAAGCAGGGTGTGCATTGAGGGCCCAGAACAGCACGGGAGGCCGCCAGCGTGCTGGGTTTCATTTCAATCTTTGCTTCCTGAAATTTGGGGAGGTGAAGCTCATGGATTATTTGCCCAGCAGTCAGGAAAGGAGAAAGCTCTCAATCACTGGGTGATTGCCAGCCAGGGAGCTGCAGTTCTCCCTCAGCTGTTCAGATTTGTTGGCTTAGAATGTTGGGTTTTCTGCACGCTGCCACCACATGTAGTGCTGAGTTATGAGCACAGACAGGGTGCTTGGAGGCTTTAAAAGGTGGATTTGTCCCCCTTGTCTCCCTGTTCCCAGCAGCCAAGAGAGCAGACAAGGATGGGAGTGCCTGTTCCCACACACTGTCCAGGGATCACTCAGAGCATGGCTCTCACCTGCAGCATGTGTTTGTCAGAATGGGTTCTCAGGTCATCTTGGTTATCATCAGTGATATTCCACTCATTCCAGGGGATATATTTTAACATGGACTCCAGTAGGCACAGGATTATATGAATTTCTGAATCAAAAGGACTGGGTGCGAGCACAAAGACATAATTTCCAAACCTAGTGTATGATCTACTCAAGCTGTCCATCTCCAGACCATGTGAAACAGGCTGCAGGCTACTGCCATAGAGCCTGTTGAAACCTGGGATGCTTAGTTGATTTCCCAGCTATTATAGTTTTATTTTACTCCCCTCTTTCCCTCTGAATTGTTGTGCTAATTAAGCTCACGAATTTCAATCTCTCAGGTTCTTCAATTATGACATTGCAGCCCCTCTGTGGCAGCACACTGGAGTGTGGCAGATAGGATATTATGAAATGCAGACACTCAATGGGAAAATGTCCAAAAGCAGTTCAAATCACTTAAGATAATTAAACAAGGGGAAAGAATGTGGTGTGTTTAAAGAATATGAGATGGTTTTGTGACTAGAATGGTGTTAGGTACCCGTGCATGGGAAACTCATTACTCCTGCTGAACTCATTTTTTACATTGTAATGAGAAAGAAGAATTGGAAAATACCTCTGTGAGCATCACCTTTGTGAGCACTTGCACTGAGACCACCAGAGCAGAGGCAGCAGGTTTAACAGACTTGTTTATTCCTCTGGATGTACCTAGGAAAAAATGCAGCAATTGGAGAAATAACAACTAATTCCAGTGTAAAGGTCAAAATTACCTGAATTGAGATGCTTAAGAATTAATGGAGTAGGCTGGTGTCAGCAGGCAGAATAAATGACATTTTTTATAACTGCCTGTTCACCATCCTGTTTCAGCCTCTTCACCTCCCCCAGATGTAGGAAAGGTTTCAAATGCATTGCCAGAGGGCTTTTAATAAGAGTTTGTATAACAGAGTGAGGCAGTGCTTGAGTGGGGGAGAAAACAGGCACTTGATCATTGGGAAGGACAAAAAAGGGTAAAAAGCCTGAGTAAAGGTCAGGGGTGTGTGTGTGCAGGCAGCACTCCCGAGGGGAAGGGAGGAGCACAGGCACACCTGAGCCAGCCCTGCACCCCCTCTGCCTTGCCGTGGGCACTGTCCCACAGGGCAACACAGCAGCTGGCTGCCATCCTTTACAAAGGCATAGAAATATTTAATGTTCGTCCTAAAACAGCAGTTCCTGAAGTAGAGTGACTACACAGAGCTGTGAATCAAAGCCAAGGGCAAGCAGGAAATCAGCCTCCAGAGCACACAGAGTGTTATGTTCCTCTCCAGAGCTCAATAGGGCACAGCACCTTCTCTCCACTGCTGAGAAACCAGGTAACCAAAGGGGGGCATCCCTGTGATGTTGAACCCCAGGGTCTGCTCCTGCTGAGATGATGCTGGGATTTTTCCTGAGAAGCACTGACATGAGAAATGAACAGTTCTTGTCCTTTTTTACAGCCTAATGTTCTGTACTCAGTGCCTGGATGGCTGAAGGACAGTTTGATAATAATCTGCACCTATGTGAATGACAGCTGTACCAAGAAGGAAAGCAGTTGTCTCAGCTGGTGAAAGAAGTGGGCTAGGAAAAACTAGAAAAGGCTGGATTTTGGGAAATGCATCGTGACAGTAACATCTGTTGGAATGCAAAGTAATCTCCCCTGGACAGTCGTGGGATCTGCATTGCTCCTGACATTGGCAGCTCGATGAGGCAGAACCTGGTTTGATCTATGGCTTCCAGGAGGCCCTCTGTATGATCCACTAGATTTTTTTCCATCTCTGACTCCTGTGACTGTCTGTCTGACTCTCCCTGGGTGATGAAATATCATTATAACCTTTTGAAATAATATATCGGTGCCTGGAGAGCAGGGACTGATTTTCTCATTTGCAAGTGAGAGGCAGTGTGTTAAATTACCACTCCTGTCATTAAATGGATTGAGGAAAAAAAATCTGAAGTGCTTGAACCAGGACATTTTTCCCCTCCCCAAACAAACCACCTCAGATTTCACCTTGTGGGGGCCCAGGAAGGTGAGGATTAGATGTTTAAATAACATTCATCATATTCTCTGAGGCTTAGATTACTTACTTGACACCTGAAAATGTTTCAGCAAGTCTGACGTGGAAGCGTTCTGCTGACTTACAGAGGATGAGGCAGCCTGTGCTGTGTCTGTCAGAGATCAGGAGGCATAAAATTTATCTTTCTGGGCCTTGGAAGCTTCCACTTGTTCATTTGGCTCTGGGAAATTTGATCCTGAACAACCTGGGACAGTGGAAGGTGTCTGTGCCCACGGCAGGGGTGGAACTGGATGGGCTTTACAGTCCCTTCCTTCCCAAACCGTCCTGTGATTCTGTGAAATGTGAAAAAAATCACTGTGCTGATAAACTCAGTGACTAAGTTCGTAAGTAATTGTGCTCCAGAAGTACACTTTTGCATCTATGGACCATCAATGAAAAAGTTGTAGTGTTGTTTTCAGCTGACTTTTTAAAATCTCATCAAGCAGCTGATGCAGTTCTCCACAGCATTTGTTTCTGTCTCTTCATGCAGGGCAGAGTATTGATAATCATCTGGTACTGCTGAGCATTGTAGCTGGCAACATTTGAAACTCCAGACATGGTGATGAATTGCTCTATGATACATTAATGTTATTTTGATCCCTGCTCTTTCAGAATTACATTGATCCAATTAGGTTAAGTAGCTTGCCATCTAAATTCATTTACTTTCCTCCATTAATCTCCTTTACTCTGGGTCAAAACCAGAAATGTAAATCAATCCGTTATATTGCATATCTTTGGGGAGGTGGGAGGGTAATTAAATTACCTAATAGATACATATGCTGGATTGATTGTTTGGTATGTTGAACATTATTGCCATCATTGGAAAGTGAAGTGGTGCACACTCAGTAGTGGAATTTGAGTGCTTGTTACACTTAATTTTTGTAACCTGTCAAGGAATGCCTTGCTGTCCCTGGGTACCAACCCTGCATACCCAGCTTTTAGGATATTGGACACTTTGCAAGTGGGGATAAAAGCTCCTTCCTCTGCCAGGAGCTGTTGGACTCCCTGGCAATGTCTCAGAGGTCCTCACCTGTCCTTGTAGGACATGAAAAAAGGATGAGAGACTCCAAACATTTCAGAATGCAAAGAGCATAGAAAAAAGGCTTTATTGTCTGATTCTTAGTATTTTTATAAGGTGTTCTGATACAGACTTAACATGATTGGTGAATAGGAACGACACCTCTCTGATCCCATTGGTTAAACTAAAGAACAGCTCAAATGTTTTGAGAACTAGAAAAGCAAAACACCACCTGGAGAAAGATTGTTTGGAGAAAGGAGAGTTGTTTGCCAGGATTTGTTTTGAGAAGAAACTTTCTCGAGACCTTTTTCCTTGGGAGAAAGTCAGCAGCTGCTAGCAGGCTGAAATCTCTCAGAGCCAGAAATATCAGGCCCACACTGACCCTCTGCAGAAAACCTTTCCCTGGCTCATTCTCAGGCTGGCACCAGCACGGATGTGGCAGCAAAGCAGATGTGTCAGCACTGATGTCTGAGTTACCAGGCTGAAGGAGGGTTAGTGCAGATCCTGAGAAGCTGCCGTCTTTCCCCAGCAGCACAGGAAATTTCCATGGTTTGCTGTCATGGAATCACAGAATGGTTTGGGCTGGAAGGGACCTTAAAACTCATCCAGTGCCACCCCTGCCATGGCAGGGACACCTTCCACTGTCCCAGGGTGCTCCAAGCCCCAATGTCCAACCTGGCCTTGGGCATTGCCAGGGATCCAGGGGCAGCCACAACTCTGTGTTCCACTTTGGGGCAGCCGTTTGGTTTCCTTAGGTTAGTCCAACAGTGAGATTCCGTCATCTTGGTGCTCTTACCAGTCCTTTACAGCTCACACTGGGAATTCTTACTTTCAGCCAGGATTTTCAGGGCCTATATCAAACTTTCATCCTGACAGGGACATTGCTGACACCAGGAATGTGTTTACCTGCTATGTTTCCTCACTTTAGTGGGAAGAACTTCCCATGGAAGACTCAAACAAACATAAAGCTCTGATGTGAGGGAATGAGATCCAGTCCAGTGGCTGGAAACTGAATGTTGGCACAGTTAAAATAGATACAAAGTGCTGTGGTTTTGGGTTGGGCTTAGTTAAAATCCTGCCAGGTTTGTGATAGCTCTGTTTTTGTGGGAGATTGAGGCAAGGGCTCTTCACAGTAGGAAAATGGATCTGGTTCCTTCCCTGTCATTGTAGCAGAAGATAAATTCGGGCTGAATGACCCCTGTAATGGGGCAGGGCAGGCTGGTGATCACAAATCCCTTCTGGTATTCAAACCTACAGATCTATGAAGTGTTCTCTAAACCCGTGCCTGAGAGCAGAATGAACAGCAGCAGAAAGGTCACCTTTATCATCATTGCTGTCAAACACCTTGGAAACAGCAGAGCACAAAGCAAGTGTGTTGCTCAATCACTTTGCCCTTCTGCTACATCTGTTACCTTTACCTGTACTTTGTCCCATTAAATGAAACTCACTCCCCTGTCCTGGGTGAAATCCCATTTCTAAAAACTCCACAGCAAAACTTGGTTGGCTTCAGTGATGGGATCTTGCCTTTACAAAGGCAATTAATGCCTGCTAAGTGCAGAACTTAGCAGTGTTAGATAAATAATGATAATTATGAAAGCAGCTGCTCTTTGTGATAATGAGACAGTAGGAAACAGAGGGACTTCTTGCAAGAGTGGGTAGTGACAGGATCAGGGGAGTGGCCTCAAACTGACACAGAGTGGGTTTAGATTGGATCTTGGGCAGGAATTGTTCCCTGGGAGTATGGGGAGGCCCTGGCACAGGGTGCCCAGAGCAGCTGTGGCTGCCCCTGGATCCCTGGCAGTGCCCAAGGAATGTTGGATGGAGCTCTGAGCAACCTGGCAGTGGGGAAGGTGTCCCTGCCCATGGCAGGGGGTGGCACTGGAAGATCTCAAAGGTCTCTTCCAACCCAAACCATTCCATGATTGTTGGGTACAGCCCACTTTGCTCCTGGCATGGTTTGTGGAGCCTGCAGGCACAAGAGGTGTCATCACCACTGTAGTCGAGTGTCCTCTGAGGGCCCACAGGTGTCCCTGTGGAGCTGGTTGGTGTCATTTGTTATTGTGTGTCTAAAGCAACACGTGACGTTTGGTTGGGCACCCAAGTCCTGCTGTGGGTGTGGTGGGTGCCTGAGATGCAGTTCCTACAAACCCACCAAATGCTGCAGTGTTTTAACATTCCATATCTATTAATATGCTAATATTGCCCACAAGCTGAAAAATTTAAAAGTTAAATGTGAGAATATCTGCTTGAATGCTCACTATAATGTGTTGGGGCTTCATTTTTTGCCTTGCCACTTCCTTATTTTCTTTTTTTTCCTCTTTTTTTTTTTTTTTGGTTTTTTTTTTTTTTTTTGTTTTTTTTTTTTTTTTTTTCTTTTTTTTTTTTTTTTTTTGGTCTTGTTTCATTCTTTTTTTTTTCCTACCTCAAGACAGAGTCTTTTAAAGCTGGGTTTTCTCCCTAATAAGTGTTTGTAGAGTTCCTAGCACAACCAGGTCCTGATGGAGTCACTGGATATTAATGTGATGTAAATTAATTGGTAATAAAAATTAAAGATGTGTTTATGCTCAAGTTATAATGATTATACAAATACAAGAAATGTGTACCACGACTGTGTAATGGTTCCCACCACAATATTTGCAAGGGTGCAGCATTAACCAGCTTTAAATAAAAGAAAGGGCCTGGTTTGTTCGAATGAACAACCGAAGGGAGAAACACTCTTTGAACAGAATGAACATTGTAAAATGCAGAGCCAGGGATTTTCAATATTCCACACTCTCCAGTTTTCCGAAGGTGATGGTGGCATTTCTCTCTTGGTTCCTTCTATATTGTGCTTTTGCAGTTCACCAGAAATTTTGTCAAAACTCAAAGGTATTTGTGATGAGGAGCACAACTCAAGACCTACGTTAGGAGTAAATGTGAATGGATTCCTCCTTTTGGCTTTGTTAGAAATGCTCTTTAGATAAGGAGTTGAAAACAGATCAAGAGCAACACTTCTTTTAAAAAGAGGCAGATGCAGCTTTCCCTCTTTCATGAGCTCCCTACAAAAAGAAAAGTTTTCGTGGTTGTCACGTATGTGCCTCTCCCTGGAGATTCCTGGAAAATGACAATTGCAACTCCAGATTTTTTTATCTCATTGCCAAAGGCAGGAGGGGAAGTGTGGAGAGAGCGGGAACAAACAGCCTCATCCAGACGTGATCTTGCATATTCTCCTGTGGAATTGTTACATTTCCATTCGTGAATATCCTTTCAGATGATCAGGATAAATCCAGTGCTGTAAATTCTGTGATGTTTATGCAGTGTTTTCCCTGGAGTGTCAACAAGAGGAGTTTGTTTCACTCACCAAGTGCCAAATTAGTCTTTGGGTGGTCACTTGCTGATGAAAACAACAGATTAGATGGGAAAATAAGGAACACAGGGAAAACATTTTCCTTTTCAACAAACCACTATTACTTAACAATACTCCAAGCCCCAGATTTCCCATTTAACCTAAAATGTGTTGAAAATTACATGGAAGATTCAACACTGAAATGTGCTGGCACGGAGTCCTCATTTGGAAGAGAAAAGAGTCTGGAAACTTGTGGTCTATTCACAATTACCACAGGAAGTGTTCGTGTCCTGCAGACTTCAATATTTGGAGTTCTATTTCCCCTTATTCCCCGTAGTCACTGAATCCTTAATGCCTGGCTTTGATCCTTATCTCCAACAGGACCCCTAAAGGCTAAATGCAAGGTGAGGTGGCCTCAATATTCCGTGTGCTCTGTTTTTTCCAGGGGCCTGTTGGCCAGAGGCTTCACAGAGACCCATTATTTGCAGGACGGCACTGACGTGGTTCTCACACGCAACCACACGGTAAGGTTGGGCTGTCGTGGGTGGATGATGCTTCATCCTTAAAATCCAGAGTGTTCTCTGCCAGGATCTGAGCCCTGGGATGAAACAGCTCAACGTGTGATCTTTTTTTAACTGTTGCCTTCAGTGTCTTTGTGACTGCTCTGATCCTACACGTGGATTTTTAGAGGCAGACTTTCAAGGCGAGCTCTGGGGTTTGAGCCGGGTGACTTTTAAAATTTGTGAGGTTTTTTTTCAGCTTCTTGGAAATAGACCCGTTGAGATTTGATAATTATGGCAGTCATGGCTGATCGGTTATGGAGAAAAGCCCTGGTTCTGTTTAGGGAAAAAAAAAAACCCTAAATATCTGATTTCCAGAGTGCAAAAGTTCATGTCAGAGGTTGGAAGGTTTGGGTGTCTTTCCTCACTGGGGTTTGGGAGAGGGTGTTGGTTGGGTTTATTTTTAAATCCAGGCTATAAGAGTGTTGTGGATGTATAAATACTTTATACTTGTATTTTTGTGTATCTATGTGCATATTTATGTACATGTATAAATATGGTTATATACAAAATATGGCTTGTTAAAATCAGCAGTTAAAACCTGTTTGTTACAAATAAAACCCCTTAAGGCAGGAATGTTTTTTGTCCTCTGACAGCATGAATGCCTTAATTAGAAATAATGCAGCAAGCCATTTTAATTACAAAGCTTATCTTTTATCTGCCTAAGTCCCATAAAGTATTTGTTATGTTATGCTATTTACTCACTGACACTGTCAGCAGAGACACCATGCTTTGTGTTCCCATCCATAATGGGCTTTGCTGGGATCAGGGGAAGGAATTATTTCTCTGCATAACATCTTATTTCTGAAAAAGCATCTTCATTACAGCTCCAGACACCCCAAGAAAAGCAATCATTTCGAAAGCTTTCAGCCCTTTCATTTTGCTGGGTGCTCCTATCTCCTTCAAATCAGCTTGGGAGAAAATAGTCATTTGTTTTAGGAGCTGGAAGGCTGCAGAGGCTCCTGAAGGAAGTAAAAGGAAATAAATGAAGCACGAGTTTAGAGATTTACCTGAGTTAACAGGAGTATGTGTACAGCTATTGACAGGTTTTCCTTGCTTAAATACAGTATCTGTTTGAACAATGGCAAGGTAAGTCATGATTAATAATGACAGTGCATTTTGCTGCCTGAAAAAGAGAGAGATCAGTGAATTCATTTTTCATTAAATGCTGCAAGATGGTTGAGAAGAGCTAAGTCTCTGATTTTATTTTTATATCTCTTCTTCACTGAGGACATCAGTGCAGTCTGGAGTTGAAACCAAATCCGATTTTCCATTGAAAAGTTGCTTAGTCAAATTCTAGTTGGAGGTCAAAGCAAGGGAGGCTTGTTGAGCTGTCACTTGGGCAGTTCTCTAGCACACGAGTCAGTGTCTAGGTTATTTCTCAATTTGCAGCACCTGGAAAATTGTCAAAAGCTGCTTTTTATTAAATGATCTCAAGCAAGCATAGACTACTGTCTTAAGTATGATGGATCAGCCTTGGTAATTATTTGTTTTTAAGGGGTCACCCATTTTATATACTAGTTTGCAGGAATAAAAAGATTTGATAGCAGAAGAAAAATCCTGCAATTCAGTGGAGTTACTGAGCTAGAAATCAATTTTCTCCCAGTCCCGTTGCAGGCCACGCTCAGATAAGTTTACATTTTCGATATTGAACTTCGGCATCACATAGCTGGATCTCAGAGAAATTGTGAAATGGGCCACAACCAGGAGCTCAGAGTTAATAAAATGACAAGTTGTATGTGGAGAGGGAAAGAGATCAGGCCCTTTGCCATAATTCACTCTTAGATAAAGACAGCTGGACCACAGCAGCAGCTGCGTGGGGCGAGAGATTGGATCCCCTCGCCGTGTCACTGTGCCTGTGCTCAGCTCTGCTGATGCTCAAACCCAAAGATTTCTTTCTCAGGAGCTCTGAGCTTCACCTCTGCCTCATGCTTGCTTTAAGCAATCTGAATAAACCTATTTTATTTTTGATTTTAGCATACAAGAGATTTGGTGCTTGAGTTGAGGGGGGCATTGATTTTTCTTCTATCAGCTGGGTGCATGGAACTGATAACACTGAAATAAAGTGAAATAGAGCACCCACACCGAAAGTTTGACATCCAGAGCAATTGTGACTGAAGTGATCACCCCTCCAAAAATTCAGTCTGTGACTCCCTCCCTTCTGCTTTGGCTTTGTCCTTGCTAATGTGTAACTGACTCTTTATGAGGATTGATGATAAAAATACCCGAGAGTAAAACACTCTCACCCTGTTTTGTCATTTCTTCTGCTGAGAAAAGCCACTGAGATCTGTATTTAGAAAGTCAGAGCTGGCTGTCCTGTGTTCACTTGCTCGTGCTGGAAATCAAACCAACATTTTTTCTAACATAACCTTATTTGCAGAGATTTCCTGTCTGAATCATTCCATCTTGCCCAGACTGTTGCTTTCTTCCCCAAAATCAAGGTGCTCTTTAGAAGTTTGCTATGTGAGGCCTTGTGAGTGAAAACCAGGCCCCAGACTGGAAAGGTTAATTAATGCAATAATGAACCAAGCCATAAAAAGGCACAGGGAGATGACAGTTAGGTTGCAGCATTGATGAATTCCCTCTGCACTAATCAGATAGGAACCTCTTACAGCAGAGTTTTCAGTTTCCAGGTGGCATTCAAAGGGCCACGAGAAAAGAAACGCTGGACGTGACACAATCCTTGCTTTCCAGCCAGTCACATGGTTGGGAATGCAATATAACCTTTAGTCAACAATAAAATTAGCCTTGATTCCAGACAGATATGGGGATGTGCTTAGAAAGCCTCTGTTGTGGGGGCCTTTTGCAAGCAGTGGATTATTAAAGAAATATAATAACCTAGCCACAAAATGAAATTGGACTGTTGTCTCTCAAAATAGAACACCCCCTTTATTCTTGGGTGTTTTTAATAACATGCAGTACTTGGTTGGGTATTTCAATAAAAAATTTCCTTTCCAACCTGTTTCCCTTCCACTTCATCTGCTTTGTGATTTTTTTTCAAGTTATAAGGTTGGGATTGGCTTTGTTATACTTCTCTTTTCACATACCTACCTCCTATAGGGATACACAGATTTAAATGGTCTCTATAGAAAGCAGTAAAATGCAGCAGCTGATCTGTTCATCTGTTTAATTTTATAAAATATTTGATATTGTAGCTTTAAATAAATAACACAGAAAAAGGGGGTCAGTCATGCAAATTTAACATGATTGATCCTTTAAAAAACACAAAACAAAACTAAAATCCTCCTATAACCTTTTGGGGTTTAGGAAGCACCCAAGGTTTCCATTTAGGAGCTGTTTGGCCTGTTAAGCACAGTGAGTATTTGGTGGGACAGGAAAGGTGCTGTCAGTGTGATTGTGAATGCTGTGGCCTGAAACTGATAATCACCTTGAAATGAAAGTGCTGGAAACCCAGGAGCAAAGAGCATTTGTGACCACTGAAATGTTTTCTCTTCCTGCCACAGGGTCACTGCTATTACCATGGCCAGGTCCAGGGGCACCCCAAGTCCTCTGTCAGCCTCAGCACCTGCTCAGGACTCAGGTGAGCCAAGATTTCTGCAACATTTGAGCTCCTCAGAGCTTGGTTTGACTTTCAATGAACAAAACAATATTGGGGAGGGCTCTGGACCCCCAGGAGGGGCTGAGGGAGCTGGGAAAGAGGCTCAGCCTGGAGAAAAGGAGGCTCAGGGGGGACCTGGTGGCTCTGCACAAGTCCCTGCCAGGAGGGGACAGCCGGGGGGGTCGGGCTCTGCTCCAGGGAACAGGGACAGGAGGAGAGGGAACGGCCTCAGGCTGGGCCAGGGCAGGCTCAGGGTGGATATTTGGGAAAATTCCCTCCTGGGAAGGTTTGTCCAGGCCTGGCACAGCTGCCCAGGGCAGTGCTGGAGTCCCCATCCCTGGAAGGATTTAAAATCCATGTGGATGTGGCACTTGGGGACACGGGTGGCCTTGGCAGTGCTGGCGGATGGTTGGACCCAGTTATCTCAGAGGCTTCTCCAACAGAAGTGATTCCATGGCTCTATCTCTTTTTCAAATGTTGGATGAATCCCTACAAATCATTTTCCCTCTAGCTGCCCTGAGGAGAAAAAACAATGAACAGATAACACAATTTATAACACAGTTTGGGAGGTTTCCAAGAGCCATCCCTTCTCTGCTGCTCCCCATCCCTGTCTGTGCCCGTTGCTTGGCACATTTTCACACTGGCAGTGTCCAGTGGCTTTCCAGGCCTTTTTGTCCTCAGAACTGTTTTACCAGTGCTGTCAGCACTGCTTTGCCAGCTGTGAAATCACTCATTGCCCAGCAGCCTCGTGGTTAGGAGACGTGGCTTTAGAAATCAGAGAATCGAAGATTCTGTGATACAGAGAATATGCATGGTTGTGGAGCTCAGGAATTGTGTTCATGGCAGGTAAGATGCTCCGGGTTTGGATTTTAGCTGCTTGTTAGCAGCAGAGCAGCAAATTCCTATCGCTGAAAACCAAAGCTCTTCAGAGTTTGACAAAGGAATGGGCTGACAACATTTCAAGTACACAATGGACACAGTTCAGGAAACAATTATCTTTCTTACTTGGACAATCAGAGACTGGTATTTACTCACAGAACTGTTCCAAATCGCAGTAATTAACTGTAAATTTGCTCTAGCGTTCTCCCTGGAAAACCCAGTTTTCCTGACAGATTTCCAGCGGTCTCAGCCTTTTCTGGGTTCAATTTATCTACAAAACAGCAGGAGTAGCTGGAATCTTTTCCCCTTGATTTTACATTTTGTGCAAGAGTGGCATTGTCAAGGCTTTTGTAAGGGAGCTCTGGGACAGACAGCAGCAGAGAGAGCAGAGTTTGATCCCAGGACCCCTCTCCCTTTTGCTGCAGTGGATGGGATTCCTTTGGCTCATTCCCAAACAGAGAGGGGCTTTATGGGTGCTTCACTATGGATCCAGCATCTTCCAAAAGTTTAATAAACCCCTTGTATGAACAGTCAGTGTTTATCTGTCATTCTCGCTGTAAAATATATCCAGAATTTAAAACTGTTCATAAAAATCTAATGCAGAGCTCTCAGTATTTTAGTTTAAGGGTCACAATGCTGCAAGCTCCACAGGGAAAATTTGTACCTCATGGGACGGGGTCTGCATTGATGTCCTTGCTCCAGAGCTACCTGGAAATTCATCACTCTCAAGAGAAAATACCCTTCTCTACAGCAGAAGTCTTTTTTTTATTTTCCAAAGGGCTCTCCTTGCAATTGTGGAGCTCCCAGGGTCATTTCCCAGGTTTAGGTGGTTCAGATATGGCAAGACAGCAGATGCTGGCAGGGACATTTTCCTGACACTGTTGCAGACAAGTCCCCAAAGTGCAAGCTGACAGGATTAGGCTCCTTCTCTGCAGGGAAAGCAGAGCAGCATCTTTTTCAGTACAAAATTTCAGAAATTTCCTTTGCAGTGCATGTTTTGTTCTAGTAGGAGATCAGCTGAGGATAAATCTCTTTCTGTGCCCATTTCACTGCTGAGGCTGGTGAACAGAGTGTCCATGGGTGAGAACAGTTTGGGATGTGATAAGAGTTCTGTGCCTGCTGATTCACTCCACCAAACTTGTTTCACAGCCCAGCAACCATCAGCAACAACTCCCAGACAACAGTAACTCCCAGATATTTCCTGTGCTTGATCATAGAAACACAGAATGGTTTGGGTTGGACCTTTCCTGAAAGTTCACCCAGTTCCACCCCCTGCCATGGGCAGGGACACCTTCCACTGGACCAGGCTGCTGCAAAAAAAGGACAGTCCAAAAGAACTTTAGGGCATGGGTTGGACTCTAGGTTGGAGGTCTCTTCCAGCCTAGTCATTCTGTTTTCTGTATTCTGTATTCTGCATTCTGCATTCTGTATTCTGCGTTCTGCATTCTGTATCCTGCATTCTGTATCTTCATGACTTACTTTGCTGGCAGCTTTACTAGCTTGAAAGAATAGAAATGGACAGGATTGGACAGGATGGGATTAGGATGGGATAGGATTAGGATAGGAATAGGAATAGGAATAGGAATAGGAATAGGAATAGGAATAGGAATAGGAATAGGAATAGGACAGGATAATGTACTTCCTATCACCTTGCTGGAGCAGGGACTCTTGTTTTTCCCCAGCTTGATAAAGACTCCAAGCTGCAGGAGCAGACATAAGGCATTGTGTGGCCATGGAGCCCTGGGTGGGGACAGTCCCTGGAGCAGCCCTTTCACTTGCAGCAGCTGTTGGAAGGGAGGCCAGGTCTCATTTTCAGGGTCTGTTGCTGGCTTTGTGACAGTTTCTAAGTGAATCAGACAAATGTCTCTGTCTCAGTTTCTCCATCTGTGAAATCCATTCAATGATTCTTACCTACCTCACACAGCTGCTGCCTGGAGCCGGGGTTCAGGAGCCTGAAAAACATCTAAAGAAAGGAAGTGCATGCTGTCAGCCCTCTGAAATCCTGGAGAACCAATACCTTCCCCCTCCCACCAGACAGGCACCTTGGGCATTGTTCCAGCTGTGGTTAGGTAGGGGCTCTGCATTTTCCCCCACATCAGCAGAGGTCATTAAAAGACATGAAACTACTCATTAAGAACAGGTTCCACATTTCAGTGTGCTCTGAAGCCCGAGTGCTCAGCAGCAGTCAGAGAAGCAAAAGGGATCATAGGGATGACTGAGACAGAAATAGAGGATAAAACAAGAACCCTCATTACCACTATATAAATCCACACAGCGCTCACATCTTGAGTTGTGCAGGCAGTTGTTGTTTTCCCCTCCCCTGCTCCATCTCAGAAGAGGAAGAAGCATTATATCCAGAAAAGGTACAGAGAAGGGCAAAAATTGTGATCAAAGGTATGGAACAGCTTTTATGCAAGGAGAGAAAATAGGCTAGGATTTGTCACTTTTGAAAGGAGATGACGAAGGAAAAGAGCATGATGAAACAAGGTTGAATGTCACGCTGGAGGGGGGACAATTACTGAGTGTTCTTCATTACCTCAAAATTAGGAGACATCAACTGAAGTTTTAGAGCAAAGGAAAGTACTTCTTTTATTCACATAACGAAGCACTGGAGCTGCCACAGGTGGGTGTCAGCATAAAAAGAATCAATGGACCCCAAAAAGATGTGACAATTTGGGAAGGGGAGCCCAGGGAGCCTCTGCAGGGCTGTCAGACCCTGAGATGTCCCTGACCCTGCTGCTCTCAGAGCTGGGAGTGCTCGTTCTGTTCTTACCCCTCACCCCTGAGTCCCTGCTGTTGGCCAAGGCCAGAGAGGAGGTGCTGAGCTGCAGGAACCTTGCTCTGACCTCCCCCAACCATCAAGGTCTTCCCTCCCTGTGGCTGAGCAGCTGAGAAGTGTTTTTACCTCCTGAATGTGACGTGATTGTTCTGTGATGAGGAAGGATTGGGTGAGATCTGAAAATTGAGGTTTGTCTGGTTTATCAGGCAGATGGAGGGGTGAGAGATGAAGAGGAGAGAGGAGGAGGCTCAGCTCTCTCAAACACTCTCACATTTTTCAGCTCTGTTACATCCTCACACATGTAACATTCGAGCTCCTCACCTCATGTAGGAACACAATGGCAGAAATAGAGGGATTGACACTGAGAGCTGCCTGAAATGCAGGTTAGAGGAGAATATAATCAGGCCTTAATCTGTATCCTGCTGCCTCCTCCGAGAAGGAGGAGCTGAATGGCAGAGAGGGCTCGGGAAATGCTGAGTGCACGAAAAGGGAACAATGGCTAATCAGGATTTCTGTGTGTCCATCTGGATCAGAAAGCCAATTAGACTGTCAGAGCTTGTGGGAAGGTGAAGGTACGACAGAGTTGAGCCATTTCCTTCCTGTCCTCAGGAAATAACCTTCTGTTTATTCAGCTTGGAGGCTCTTCAAGTTTTTAGCAAATAATTTTGGCCTGTGGCCACCGCTCACATCTTCTGTGATAAATTTGTTTAGACTTGGATGATTTTTCCCTGATTACTTTCCCTGTGAGTGCTGAATAGACCCAGAACTGCAGCCTGGAGAAGGGCACAAACCTTTCCCTCTACCCCCCTGGTCCAGGGGCTGGCAGAGAGCTCTGGCATGGAAATGTGCAGCTACAAAAGCATCTGCAGTGACCTCTTAGATGGAAGGAGCTTGAGAGGGGCTCTCAAAAATTCCTCAGGAGCCTAAGGATAGAAATCTCCCAGGAAGCCTTTTCCTTCTGAAACACCAAAATGCACTTGAATAGCCCCAGATATTTTACCCAATTGTTAGGTAATGAACCCAGGCACACATACAGAAAGTGTTCAGTCATTGTCCAGCCTCAGCAGCAGCTGAAAGATGCAGTGCCCACCATGACAGGGATGGGGAGAAGGCCCCAGAATGGAAGAGGTGCTCATTTTTACTGGGATTACAGAGTTATGGTGCTCCAGGCTGCCAATACCATTCAGTTCTGGCTGAACTCACTGCAGCCCAGACACAGTCAGCTGAAGAGGGGATTTAAATGTGACACTCCAGACATCAACTATTTCAAAAAGGAATGGAACTGGAAAACCAGTGAGAAAAAAGAAATGTGAATTCCTCACGACTCCTCAAGCATCATTTCCCCACACAAGAAGAGATTTCATCCAAAAGTTAAGTTAGGAGAAAATCCCTGTTGAGAAAAGCACTGGTTGGGATGTGAGCTTTCCCCCCATACTTTCTGAAGAGCTTTTAGTTCATATAAATATCCTGCATGGTTTGTAATTTATCTGACCGGGAAACTCCTGGAGGATTTTGAGCTCAACTTTAAAAACCATTCACTTTCTGGGGTTTCATAGCTTCTGTAGGCTGCCTGCTCCAGGGGAGCAGCTCCTGGCTCAGGGTCACCTCTGTGATCTGAGATGAACATCATGTCCAGCCTCTGACCACGGTGTGCACGGGGCCCCCAGGTGCACAGGGGTCACTGCCAGGACAAGGACGAGGACAGAGATGATCCCTACCCAGCTGTTTGAGCCTACTCCTCCTCCATCCACTCTGCTTCTGGCATTTAGTGGGATGTGCAAGTTTGAATCTTCTTTTCCTGTCTCTCTGTTTGCTGCAGAGTGCTATAAAATGTGCTCACTAAATTGGTGCCCATGCCAATGTTCCTTTCCTTTCCTTTCCTTTCCTTTCCTTTCCTTTCCCCCACAGGTGACACTTTCTCTGACAACACAATTACTGTTCCTTGCAGCCCAAATCCTGGACATGAAATTGAATTTTCTCTTCCCATTCAAGTAACTCCATGCTGGAATTCAGGAATCAAAGCTGCAGCTCGATCTGCATCCACCCTGGACAGATCAGTCCTGCACTGAGAAGGGATGAAGTGTGTGCTGCAGGAGTCTCTGGCCATAATTCCATCTCAGAGAATATATTTTCAGGCTCATGATCTGGAGTAGAAGTGCTGTGAGTGATGATGTGTCTGTGTGAGAACACCTCCACCCCTCCTGGCAGGTGTAACACCAGTGCTGCTGCTGCTCCCACTGCCCTTTGAGGTGCTGCCCTGGGTTGATTTGGGTCAGATTTGTTATTTTAATAGAATCCTGCTGTGCAGTGTGATAGCCTAATGGGATTGGTTGGCTCTCCTATTGTGCTCTTCATCAATAGATAATTTTTTTTCCTGTGGATACTAAAATTTCCTCCATTTTAGAGGTGGGGAATTGTTGCAGAAAGAGGTGACGTGGGGCAGTGG
This sequence comes from Nicator chloris, assembly GCA_013400495.1. Lineage (NCBI taxonomy): Eukaryota > Metazoa > Chordata > Aves > Passeriformes > Pycnonotidae > Nicator > Nicator chloris. The sequence continues at coordinate 44,261 of WAAE01010963.1, forward strand.
TGGAGACAGGAGCACATCTGCCTCCAGACTCCCATTCTCTGTATTCCTTCAAAGTTAAAGAATGACCAAACCATTTGAAAAAAATCTAAATATCAGCTCTATTAGGAAAACAGTCGATAGATCATCCTGCTCATTTATCCCCACAGCATCCATCTGCAACTTATTAAAACAGCCTAAAAGTGAGGTCCTCATTCACCACTTCATTTTTCTTCCTCTTTTGTTTGTTTGTCTGCTTACTTGCCTGGGAATTTGTTATAGAGAGCCCTGGGAATGTAGAATGTGTAATAAAAATAAATCAAAATGCCCTCTCAGGGCACAGATTACCCCCTGAGATGGTGCCTGTTGAGCAGCCCTGCACTCCAGTGTCACAAGGCTCCAATTCTGGTACCTTTTCACCTAAAACTCCTTGAAATCCACGGCAGAGCTGTGGGATCAGCCCCTGTCCTTGTGAAGCTGTGACATCCATTGTGGGATGAAGCACCTGGAGGTTTTCAGGTGGCACAGGAGCACTGCAGTGTCTGTGGGCAGGGACAGACTTCAGTGAATGTTTAGTGTGTGAGCAGGATTGCCCTCGAATTAATTTCTCACCAACTCAGGACATCTACATTCCTCTGCCAGTGGTAATAGAGCTTTTTATTATTATTGTTTAAAAATGAGTATAACTTCGGGCTTCATTAAAACCAAATGTTTAATTGCACTCGTGGATCTCAGGTTTATCAATTTCCTTAATTTCCCCTGTACAGTGCAGCAGAATAATATATAATAGTTTCATATAGTGCTGTCCCAGCCAAGTTTTGCTTCAGCATCACAATTTCTCAGACAAGTATGTGTTGATGGTTTATGTTGGCAGGACCTTTGCTTCTGCTGACAAGTTGGAAAAGAAAAATCCCATTTATATTTTGAGATTTCCTAAAGCCTGTTGATTTATGAAATACGACTGGCCTCGCTTTAGGTTTTGTTTTGGTTTTCCTTTTTAAGAGGAAAAAGAATTATATTTGATTTTATTGACAGTTTAAAAAGTGGAATTATTCCATTAAATTGCCTTTCCCTGATCGAGAGATTCCTGGCAATGTGAAATTATGTGAGTTATGTTTTAATTTCTGTTTGAGAGGGGGAGAGCTCTCCCAACTCATACAGACACTCCCCAGGTGTCCACATGGCTCAGAAGGGAGGGCAGGAGGCACAAACCAGTGAGTTTTCCCCGTCCAGGGTGGCTCAGCAGGGATGTGGATGTTGCTGGTTTGGTGCTGACCCCCAGACACCAGCAGGGACCAAACCCTGTGCAGAGCTGGAGTCAAATTTAACCCAGGCTCAGGACCACACTGGAGCTGCTTCCAGTTGGCCTGGAGCCTGGGACTTGATGTCTGGACATGCTCTGGGGATGGATTTTTTCCCTCCCTCTCTGCTACCAGTGATGGAGAAGACAGAGGGATAATTTCAGGTAGGTTGGAGTTGTCTCTTGGCTTTCCTGCCTGCCTCATTTGCAAATCTTTCTGACTTCCCAGCATCTGTAGGTTTGGGACCAAGGAAAACACACAATGAGACACCTGACACTAAAATTTGAATACTTCATATTGCTTTTTTTCCCCTCAAACACTTACAGTCCTGGGAGTTCTGGTAGCCTTTTGTCTGACAGAAATCCCACAGATTGGTCTCAAGGACTAGCTGAAATCTCTTTGGGGTTCTTTGTATATTTTTTGATTGGGGATCTGTAGTTTAATATACCATTTGCCACATTAATATGTCATTTGCCACACTGGGAAACACTAAATGGTTTATCTTGAATGGCACCTGAAAACTAGAAAAGTTTCTGGGAACAAGGGCTGGCTCAGGAGTGTGGGAGAACCCTGTTGAAGAGGGAGACACAGAAATGAGGGAGGAGTAACAGAGCCTTCTTGGAAACACCTGAGGAGAGAGGAAGGAACCAGTAGCTATGGATTGATTTGATTTGCCTCAAATTCTCAGTCCTGAATGACTGGTGGGTATTGTTCCCACCAAAAACAAAAAAAAAAGAAAGGAACCATAAACCTTGACTCGTTACATTTTTAAGGTGCTGTGCTTGGCACTGCAAAGTGGGGGAAAAATCCAATTGTAGGAAAAAAAAATTAGTCAAAACCAGAGAGCTGGCCAAGAAAATTCATATTTGATATTCATTATCTTGTTACAGATGGTCACAAGCCAAGTGCTGATATCCTGTAGGCAGCACTCAAGGGATAAGTGTGCCTTAAATGAAAAGTCTGGTTTTCTTTATGCCAAATCTGCAGCTTTCCCTTATCCTGGGATTGCTCTGTAGGCAAAGTGAAACTGTCCTTAAAGGCCCACTCTGGCCCCTGGGATGGGAATCACACTGGTCTGCTCAGGAAAAATCCAAATTAATCATTCTGGGATCTGATAATTTGTCCATACCCTCAGTAGCTAAAGGAATGGAGGGGTAAGGAAATGGTTATTTAGTTCTTTTTAAAGAAAGGGGTATTTAGTTCTTTTTAAAGAAATGCTTATTTATTTATTTATTTATTTTAATGAAATGGTTTTTTAGTTCTTTTTAAAGAAATGGGTATTTAGTTCTTTTAGACAGAGGTTGGGTACGTGAGGGATACATTGGAAGTGTGGCATTGATGTTGCATATTTTGGATATGAAGTCCTGAAAATAAGATGCTCACTTTAAAATATTTTGTAAAAAAATTACAATTGGGAGAACTCTATTCAGGATACAACTAAATCTCTCCCTTTCTAGTGTAAGTAATTAAAGAAAATTGTTCAAGCCTCTAATTTTGGAAGTGAATGTTCTAAGAAGGGCAAATTTAGCATTACAAATGAACCCCTTCATGCTTTTCTGTTGTTTCTGAGTTGTCAACACAGGGAGCTGGTCAGGCTGGCCCATTTCAAACAGTGACTAATGGACTCCTGCCTCCAAAATCAGATGATTAATTGCACAAGGCAAAGACAACAATCCTTATTTGATTGTGCTGATTACAGGGCTGCTGGTTTTTGGAGTAAAGGGAATATGTTGTCCTAATTTCCTAAATCCTCCGAGGAGTAAGGCAGCTCTGACAATAATTTAGAGCTGTGAGGTGTGAGGTTACTCAAATCACGGGGTGACCTGCCCGAGGTGTCTCATCTGTCAGGAGAGTTGTTGGGATCCTGGCTGGAGCTGCAGGGTTGCTGGGATAAATCAGCCCAGCTTTTCCAGCCGTGATCCATCACTCCCAGCTCGCTGGGTGATGGGTGGATGTGTCTTACCTGCTCTGCCAAGGGGGCTGAGGAAGCTGCAGGTGAATTATCAGACCCTGAGCCTTGGTTCAGGTCAGTAAAACAGGCTCCTGGGATTGCTCTTGGACAGGTTTTGATATCATGGCTTTCCAGGCTGCTTTTTTCTCTTGGACTTTTAGCTGTTCCAGTCACCAGTAAAATGTCTGTTGGCTCGGCTGAACTGGTGGTAATGGTGCTCTGAAGCAAAATTGTGCAGCCAGCTTGGAATTAATGTTTCAGTTAATTTGTTAGCAGACCAAAGACTTTGAGTTTCTCCATCGTATCTTCCTAATAATAGGATAACTAAGGTGGCTTTTTCCTAATAATTATAGCTTTATTTTTAAATCAGTCTTTATTGTATCATTAACCTGCTTTGGGGTCCTTTTTCTCCTGTTTTATCCTTCTTTTTTTTAGCTTTCTGGAAAACTGTACAGCAACACTGGTCTCACAGTGGTTGTAGTATCCTACCTTTGTCACAGCACAGACAGAAATAAAAAGGGCAGACACTTCCAAAACACCAAAAAGACACACTAAGAAAATAAAGTCGCTCCATGCCCTTGTCCCAGGTCCCTCTCCAGCTCTCCTGGAGCCCCTTTAGGCACTGGAAGGGGCTCTAAGGTCCCCCTGGAGCCTTCTCTTTTCCAGATGAGCTCTCCCAGCCTGTCACACATTCAGCCTCCCGTCACCTTTGTTTTGCTGTGGCATGTCAGGACAACTGGGCAGGACCCTCTTTCTTTCCTCTTCAGGCTGTAGCTTAAAGAATTCAGCAAGAGACCTTTCACTGCAAAATCCGTGAGTTCCTCAGGGAGCAGGTGGTATTGCTGTCAAAATTATTATTTTGGGCAGTAAAATGAGCGAAACAGGAATCAACTCCTCCTGTGACTGAGCTTCACTCCGCTGTGCAAGATTTAATAATCCATCCTGACACCGTGAGGCCTCTTTGATGTGGCAGGGCCAAGGCTCAGGTCAGGGTTTGGTTTAAGTGCTGCAGTGCAACTGCAGACTGTAATGAATGCTTTCCCACTGAACCTGCTCTTCCCAGAGCGTTTCTCCAGGCTTTTGTTCGCTCCCGTTTGCCGCGGCTCCGTCGGCGATGCATCATTGGGAGAGTGGAAAACAAATAAAACACAAATATCATTTTGCTCTGCAGTGCAGCACTTCAGAAGAGACGAATTTCTGCGAGCCATTGGTTCTTTTAAAGCATAGTGTGTGCTGCAATGACAAATGTACAGCTTTGATGTTTCCTGCTCCGCTCGCCCGTGACATTGTAAATCAGTGTTTTGCTTTCTCGTACTCCATCACTATTAAACTTGGTGTAACTCTGGTGTAGACAAGCTCCTGAAAACCACGTGTCTCACTCTGCTCTCCTGTGTCCCAGGGGAATTATTGTGTTTGAAAACAACAGCTACATTCTGGAGCCATTGGAAGGTGCTACAAGCGAACACAAGATCTACCGAGCGGAGAATCTGCAAATAGCCCTGGGATCTTGTGGCCACCAGCTGGACATCCCTGCCACGGGGGCTGCTGCCAGTGCCACCTCACAGCATGCTCCAGCTGCCAGGGTAGGTGGCTGATGTGCTTTCATGTGTCTGCTTGGCAGCATTTCCATATTACTGCCCACCACAAGAGTCTCTACTGAGCAAAACCTTAACCCACACCGTCCACTTCCCTTGGTGCCGTCTGCTGAAGTGCAACCTTGAAATTATTTGTTAAAGCTTTATTACTTTCCCGGGACTCTCCATGCATAACTTGCTTTTCACTTCCTTTTCAGCACAGAAAAGTTTATGGGTTTGTATTATGGTCGTATATTTTGGTTCTTGTATGGTTACAACCAGAATTTAAGGCTCCCTAAGAATACTGAGCAATGTCTGGAAAAGTTCTTGCCCTCCCAAGATGAAAGAGAACATGATAGCTGGGATACTTTGCTAATACCAGGTTTGGAACCTTTATATTTTGGTAGCAAATATTTTTCTTATGCAGACAAATCAAATTCTCAGCATATTGTTTTACAGATGTATTCTTGGAGTTGCTGTGATGTTGGCAGAAATGTGCTCCACATGAGATGCATCTAGCTAATGGAAATTAGAAAATTAAATGAGCTAAAAACCAGGAAGAGGAAATGCTTTAACAAATTCATCTGCATGTTGGATAAGGATTGTAGAATAGGCTGGGTTAGGTGTTCAGGAATTATATAATGATACAGACCTGCCATCAGCATTTATTGAATGTCACAAATGGGGATTTGTACTTGCATGTCCGTCTCAGGCTTTGCATCAGGTCCATTGCTAAGGAGAGCAACCCAAATGACATCTCTAGATATAATTATGCAATGGAATTAATTTATTTTACATTTTTAGGAATATTACATCTAGAGCATTAGCCTTTGCATGTAACATTCTTAGAATTAAGTGTATTTCTAAAAGTATGTGTGGGTGGAAAACATTGGAAATACAACTTTATTAAGGCTTCCCCAAATTATTTGTGACTTTGACTGAATTCTACTGAAGCAGTCAATGCAATGAAGAAATAAAATGTGTGGATGTAACAAATTGACAGAATCAAAGCCATTTTATTATTGCCCTTATGCTTCTCCCATTTTGCTGGTGGCTTCAACTATATCTCAGATTTCACTTTAAATATCTGAAAAATATTTTTGCTGTGGTTCAGTGGACATAATTATAAAACCTGTCAACAGTCACATCGTATGGATAGGTACAATAAATTTAATGAGTAAGTTGGTTAAGCTTCTAATGTAGGAATTTTGAAAGCTGTCAAATGTAATGTGTGGAGTGAGTTTTCATATTTCAGCATTGTCACTAAGCAGTGTCACTGCTCTGTCAGTGGGCACGTTGAATAAAGATGACCTGCAAAGTGGGGAGACATAAACCTGCTCCAAATCACACTGGGTGACAGAATTGAGCAGGAATCTGGTCTAAGGTTCAGGCCATGATGAAAATATTTGGCTTCTTGACAGGTCTGGGGGAAGATTTTTGTTTGGTTTTATCTCCCAACTCTTCCCTCAGCCACCTACACGAAATCCTTATTGAGCAGAGCTGAAATGTGAGATCAATTTATCACCAAGGGCCTCTGGGTTCCGTGCAAGTACAGATGAAGCATGGGACAAGCAGCAGCCTCAGCTTCCCAGATCCAGACAGGAGCTTCAGTGGAGCAAGGCAGGAGATGCAGAGGGTGTTGCAGACAGGCTGTGCCCCCTGGAGTGGGCTCTCTCTGAGTACTGGGTCATTTCATGACTCACTGGGCCCTCAAATTGCACCAAGGATCATTTTCCAGCTGAGATAGGACCCTGCAGAACGTCTGGTGTGTAGGACAGGCCCTGCAGTGGGGAATTTTCTCTGTAGCCACAAAGAAACAAAAAAAGCCATTTTGGTGGTGCTGGTGACCACGACCAGGCAAGTGATTTTGCAGAGCATGAAGAAAGAGAGGCTGCACCACTGCAGTGTCCATCCAAGCCATGCCAATTCCCAGGCAGAGAAGGCTCAGGAAGGGGTACAGCTGCTGGGACAGCAGGTTTGTGACAGGATCAGGTGTGGAAGAAGCAGAGGAGAGAGACAACGGTCAGTGGAACAAAGTCCATTGTCCCCCAGCTCTCATGGCTGTGTCATTGAGCCTTCATTTCAGTTCTGAGGGATTAACTCAACAAAGGGGTTGTGCATTGATGCACCTGACTGAAGAAAGCAAGCTGAAAGGAGCCATAATTGGGTAGATTTCATAAATAAATGTTGTATCCTAGGAATTCACATAGCCTTTGGGCAAATCTCAGGAACAGATTTGTTATGCAAGTCAGTCACCAGAGGCTTATGTGATTTTTATACCTGCTAGCCAATTTCTCTCCAGCTCACTCCAGTCCAAACAGTTTTACTCTTGGTAAGAGGGAAATGTTTAAACTGACTGATGTAACAGAGCTCTCCTTGTACTTTTGAACGCAGATTTTCCTGTATCATCTTTTCTTCTTCACTTGGAGGAGGATGAGAGGCACCTGGGAGATGCAGCTCTTTAGGACCTCATAATAAATTTCAGGATGGGAGACTTTAAGTGTCTGAGAGATCAGCTCCATCACAAACCACAGCCACATGGCCATTTGCCTTTTGTGGCACCTCACTCATGTCTGAGTAACATCACACCCCAGTACCAGAAGTTTTAAAAGAATCTACCTCCCCTCATTTGCCAGAGCCCCTAATAAGTGTAATCCTGTCAAGTGTTTCCATGCTTGAGGTTTAGTTCATTAACAGCAGCTTTTACTCCTCTTTCCATCCATAAATATTGTCCAAATGAAACTTTTTTTTCAAGTTATTGGAGTTTGCAACACTGTTAAATATTAGTTTGAAAGTCAGATACTAAAGATTGCATCGTTCACTTTTCTCTAATTCTTGCAAAACGCCAGAATCATTGATCTGCAGATAATGAAGAGAAGTTTGATAATGTGAAGAAAGCTTTATGAAATTTGGCTGGAAGGAGATGTCCAGCACTGGCTGTGCTTAGGGGATCTCTCAGTTTGCCTTGGAGCAGTTTTCCTTGGAAAGCTTGAGTCATGCTTTAGGTTAAAGGGCTTTGCTGGAGCTCGAGGCATCGTGGTCAGTTGTAGGTCAGACATCTGTTGAAGCTGTGTAAGTTCTGGCAGGAGGATCAGATATTCTGCTGAGACTTCTTTTCCCTAAATGTCCTAGTCCAGACACAAGGAAGGAATGACAGGATAGATGCTGCTGCTGTGAATCACAGAATTTTACAGGTACTAACAGGTCTCTTAAATGTAGGGTAGCAAAGGAGCTGTGACACCTTTTGTACTCTTACAAAATCTTTTCACTTTCTTCAGTGATTTTGTTTTTTCAGTTAAGCATTATGATTCTTTTAGAACTGCATTTTATATGAATATGCAGATACAAAATGAAATGTGTGCCTTCCATTTTTCGAGTATTAATTTGCTTCCCCAGACAGTGACAATTGGTTCTCCTTTTTTTTTTTTATTTTGGGGTTTTTCTTCCTACATAATTTATCAGTTGACTGCTTGACCTCTTCTCTGCTTCACTCAATATCCCTTTATCTCTCATTTTTCTTAGCAACCAGTTTGTCTATTGTGTGAAATGTTTGTTAGAAGCTACCTCATCCCTCCTTTAAACGTGCCTTGGAAATAGCAAAGGTCTTTCTGCTAGAGGGGATATTCTCCTGTGAGGAAAGATAACTCAAACGTTTCAACTGCAGAAAGCTGAAAGGTTGAGAGAGACTTTCCACCACTCTCCTGCTTTTCTGTGATCAGATCCTGAGAGGTTTTGTAAGGAAAACTTCCATGAGCAGGAGGAATACGCTACAAATTTGTATGTAGTAAAATCTTGGTAAAACGTAGGAAACCTGAGACACCGTGTATTTCCTCTTGCAAGCATCTTGTTGTATCCAGGCTGAAAACAAAATGAGACTTTCATGGTTTTTTGACAGTACAAGAGGGAGACTCTGAAGACAACGAAGTACGTGGAGCTTGTTATTGTGGCAGATAATCGTGAGGTAAGGAACTGCAAAATAAAAAAGTTATGTGAGCAGGAGAGGGGCAGCTCAGTTCAGTTGCCATGGTGCTGCAAATAAGGTGCTTCAGTCAATAATGTGGTGGTTTCTGAGGTAAATCATCCTCCTTAATTAGGGAGCAAGGGAAGGAATCATTGAGGTAGGACAATAATGACACTCAGTTGCAAAATTTCTTGCAATACTTCAGAAGGAGTTTGACTCTGAAATAACTGTCAGTAAGGAAGAAGAGCAAATATTCATTCCTTGAGCAAGTGAAGTCCTCACTGCCACTCCCTGTGCCCTCAGTGGGGCTGTCAGTGCTTCTGCAGCCGTGCTTGGCCATCACATTCCATGGAGCACGACTGCCCTCCTGGTGGTCTGCAAAGGCAGCTTCAGAGCACCCAGCACTGGCTGTAAAACTATTCCAGTGAGCTGAATGGCAAAGATCTGAATCTTGGCTTGAATTATTTTGCTACTTTCTTTTTTTTTTTTAATTATTTTTATTTTGGTCTCCTTGAACCCAGCTACTTAAGGAGGTACAACCACTCTTTGCAAGACCTGCTAGGAGAAGAACTTTTTGCCAGAACACCAGTCCTGAAAAGAGCCCTATGTAACACTTGGAGGTTTTAAAATCTTTCCACGAGAACCGAAATCCTGTCCCACAGTCTGTGTTTGTTTTGGGGCAGACTGTGGATCCAGCAGGAGTCTGCTGGTGGATTTTGGCTGCACCCTAATTCCCAAACATCCCTGATGTGCTGGCTCTTGGGGGGAAACTCTGTGATGTTTGTGCTGCTGGTACATTGATCCTTTACATTCCAAGTTTCAGAGACAAGGCAAAGATGTGGAAAAAATTAAGCAGAGGCTGATAGAAATTGCAAACTACGTTGATAAGGTAAGAACATGAGGATTGTCTCCCTTTTCCCAGCCTTAGCACACTATCTGAAGGATGCTGAAGGAGCTAACCCTGCAGCTTTCCTGGTACTCCACTATTTCAGAGCAAAGCTTCTCTCCAACCAGGAAAAGCAAATGCAAACCTTTCATTTGCCTTTTGATACACGAAGCCATGAGCTCTGCTCTGCTGTATATGGGATGTGAAGATCTATTCCTAAGAAAAAGCCCAATTTAGCCCTGGGATTTTAATCACCAGGGAAGAGGGTGGGGGTAATCACCTATGGAACAGCTAATAGAAAAAAAAGAGGATTATTTTGAAGAGAAATTTGGAGAACAAAGTCATTTGCAGCAACAAGGGAAGGTCCAGTTGTAAGGCCAACAAAGGCCTGTGAAAACACAGTTAGGAAGATGTTTAATCCAAGGAAGATGGCAGAATTAAAAATAAGGAAGCAGAGCTGATGGCTGAGTGAGAGCAATAAGAGAGAGACATACACTGGATATTTTTTTTGGTCTTGAAAGAATTCCTTGACAGTAAACAGTAAAGGCTAAGGGTCCTCTAGAGTGGTTTTTGAACAAATTAGAGTTAATTTTTGTTGGGCTGTATGGCCAGAAAATATTAGGACTCTAGTAGTGAAATTATAACTGAGAGTGTCTTAATTTATCTGAGAACTTATCAAGTGATACTTCAAGGGCAGTAGCTCAAGGAGAAGCATTCCTGATTAAAAACAAGCTGCTGGAGACAGCTCTACCTCATCCATAATTGTCTTGCTGACTTATTGCCAGAGGACAGGTGTTTGTATGTTACCTGCTCAAAATTAATTTTGCATATTGTAATGTATTTTTTGTTTCATGCCTAATTTATGCTCGGCAAATGCCGGCGTTATGCAAATGACTGGAATGCATGGAAACAAGACAAAGATCTACTGGGTGTTTTCCTCAGCCTGTCAGGCAAATCTGGGCTTGATCAATCCTTGACTCCTTCCTCCCATTACTCTCACATCAGAATTGTTGTCGTGGCTCTGCTAATGTTGCTCTGGCTCCCCCCTTGCAGCAAAATGGCATTTGTTGGTGGGGGAATAGATAAAATCACTTAGTTTTATCTGCTCTGTGCAAGGCTTGATGACCCTAGCTCGTTTTCAGCTATTATTGTGAACCACAAGCACAGCACAGCACAGTTCTTCTCCCTCTGGAATTGGATCTGTGCCATCCAGGGTGGGGCAGCCCTGGGAGAGTCATCTGCCATGGCCAGGGGTTCATTCAGAACTGAAGGACATGGGCAGGGAGTTGCAGGGCTGGGTAGAACAGGGAGAAGCAGGAAATCCCTGGATCTCTTTGAATGCCTTATGGATATTGAGTTGGGTCAGAACTGTTTTCTGGGAGCCTGAAAGATATTTTGTTTGAGTCCTGTCAGGTGTTTTACCCTGAAGAAGGAATTGGTTTAACCTCTACCAGAAAGGTTCATTATGCTTTTATTGACATATTCTAATCTGAATGGCCTAGGCTGAAATGTTTTTTAGACACATATTTCCTACTTTTCTCTTCTCCTTAGTTCTACAGGCCACTAAATATCCGAGTGGCCCTGGTGGGAGTGGAAGTGTGGAATGACATGGACAAGTGCTCTATTTCCCAAGACCCTTTCACCAGCCTGCATGAGTTTCTGGACTGGAGAAAGCTCAAGCTGCTACCTCGGAAAGCCCATGACAATGCACAGCTGATCAGGTGGGCTTGACTCTGGATTTGACAGCTGCCAGGATTTGGGGGATTTGGGGAATTTGGGGGATTTTTGGGATTTCAGAGTAGCTGTCCTGAGTCCTTCCCCAGTTGCTAAGCTGCTGGAAGGAACATCCATGTTCCTGAGGGTTTGCCTTTCCCCTCTGCAAACACCAAGCCCCAAACCACTCTGCAGGGCCCTTCAGCAGATGCTCCAGACGAGTTTCCTTCCTCAGCCCTGGTACTCAGAGCCTGTCCTGAGCACAACTCATGTACAGCAGCAGGTTGTAATCACCTGCTGCATGCTCAGGGTATGAATTTACAACCAGTTTAAACTGGCCTCAGTCTAAACTGTCACTGGAAAAGCCAGTCCTGCTCTGACCCTAATGGCAAGCCTATTTCTTAACAAAAAGACTTCAGTATGCTTTAAAATGCTGTCTAATTTAGACATTTTTCATGATTCAGACAGGAATCATTTGCATTCATGATTTAAAAATTAAACCATAAAACATATTTTACCCTGCTGCTTTGTCTTGGAATAAAGTAATTGAGTCAAAGTTCCTGTCAACACCAACCAGTCCATGATTCTGGGCAAGTAAAAGCACTCTCAAAAAAAAAATAAGAGGTACACCTCTTTCTTGAATAGGTATGATTTTGATCAATTGACTGTTCTTCATACTGAGCAGATAAACACACCTGATGTCTCAGTAATTAAAAGGGGTTATTTACTTCTTACATTACCTGAATAAGAACAAATTGAGCTTTTCCAAACTGTCCCTCCTGAGATATTTGATTGCTCTATATGTATAATAACACTTTGTTTGAAATTATTACATTCAAGGCTGTGCATCATCACAAGTAGCACATAAACTTCCCCCTGCATTACAATAACCCTTCTTGGAGTTAGAGACATTATTTTTACGCCTGTACTTCTGTTCCCAACTTCAGTCAGCAGAAACAAAGGAAGGGAAGAAGGGTCCTGTTGGAGCAGTAAAAACAAAGGAGGGTGATCCAGTGGGGGGGATCCAATGGATGTTCCAAGAGCTGGGACACTGTGGTTCAGTTCAGCTGAGTCAGCACAGCCCATCTGGGCTTTCCATTGCTTTGGACCTGCGAGTGTGAGGAGCAGAAACGGGGGCTTTGTTGGAGATTGGCAGAAACACAAAAGTGGAAGAGCGGGGAGGTGTCTTGGCACTGACCGGTGACTCTGTGTCTCCTCTCCCCCTCCTGCAGCGGGGTCTACTTCCAGGGGACCACCATTGGCATGGCTCCCATCATGAGCATGTGCACAGCAGAGCAGTCTGGAGGGGTCGTCATGGTAAGTAGGGCAAGCCCAGCACTCAAACTGGCCCCACTGGGGCAAGCCCAGCACTCAAACTGGCCCCACTGGGGGGACACCACAGCAGCTTCTGCACCCTGAACCACAACGTCAGCCCCACTCATCCCGTTTTCCATCTCTCTGTTGTTTATATCCCCGTTCAGATTGCTTGTAAATGATAGTTTCCATAGTGAAAAAACCCCAAATATTGCATTAAAATATAGCAGGGCCTCTTTGCAAGGAGTTTATGCCTCTAATTGTTATTGCACCAGGTGCTGAGGTGCTGGGAAGGAAGAGAACCAGAAGATGTATTTGTTATACACTTGGGTATACTTGTGTTACAGGCAGCAGCAGTCTATCCTGAATCTTTTATTATATTGATTTTATTCTGTATTTATAGAGTTTCCTGTGTTAGGCCTTATTTTCCATCTTTGCAGCAGTGGTTTTATTGCATTGCCAGACAGCGAGAACAAACAATGGCAGCATTTGTTCCACCTGAGTCTCTCCCAGGGTATTTCTGTTGTTGTTAGATGCAAGACATGGTGAACACACAAGCAAACATCTTGTCCAATTTCTGGAAGGAGTTCTGATGTATTTTCTTTCTGATATTTTTTAATTTCAATTTTACCATGTTTTTGTGCTAAGATGGAGGGAAGAAGCTTTAAAATAGAACACTTAATTTGGGAAAAGTTGTGTCAAAGTTGTAGAAAAGACAAAGGTTTCAGGCTCTTGGTAGCTTGAGAAGCTGAGTCTGTGATTGTCTGTAGCAATTATTCTCTGGGTACTTTGGGGAGAGGTACAAAGCGGAAAGGAGGAAAAAAAAGGAAGAAAGAGCTGTAGGAGCCTCCCAGTGCACCCCCAAATCTTGGTTAAGGCACAGATGAGGCAGACAGCCCCATTTCAGCCATTTGACTCTCAGCCCTGCAATCACTGCTTTGGCTTTATCTGCAGTCAGAGATGCCCTTAATGATGACTTTTTTGTCCTTTTAATTTTTAGCATGAGATTTAAAACACTCCACAGTGTAATTTACTGCCAAGTCAGTTCTCTTTGCTCTGGAAACTGTCATTTTAAAGAGAAATAATTACAAATAGTTCATTCCAGTAATAAGAAAACAAGAATCAGCATTTCTTTAGAACGTTCTCATAGAGAAGGGACTGATTTATATGTCCAGGAGAAACCCAGGGTCTGTGCATGAACCCTGGGCCAGGCTGAAGCTCCTGTCATGAGGGGGAGCAGGATGTTACCCAGAGATTCAGTAAATGTAAGCTTTTGGGGTGTAAATTAACTAGAAACTTGCATAGAATAACCAGAAATGTTCTCCAGCTTTTGAACCAAATCCTCAAAAAGGAGCCAAATCCAGATGAGACAAACACTCACCCCAAAACCCAAAAGTGCAGCTGCCCAACCATCCCCTGAGTTAGCAAAGGCTGATTCAGGCATAGACAAAACATATTTTTATATATTGGCAGCTGTACCCTGAGAAGAATCCATGATCTTAAAGGGCTTTTCCAACCTAAAAGATTCTGTGATTCTGTGAGAGAATGAATCACTCTTAGCCTGGGAAGGGGAGGGGCTCAGGTATCCCAACACTGCACAAATGAACATTTGGCCAGCCTCATAATTCAGCCAATTTCTTACCCATGCCACCCCCAGCACTCAACACCAAAAGCTCCCACACTCTAAAACCTGTTCTGGAAGGAAAGGCAGTGAGAGACTGCGTCAGAAATGACATTTGAATACAAAATCTGGAGTGACTCTTGTCTGATGTGATTTTCTGGTTCTTTTTGCAGTTAGTCAGCCCTGCTTTATGATCTAAATTCCTCTGTCATGCCTCCCTGGGAGCCTGCCTGTCTCTTTTCCATAGGGCTGAGTTCTCTCAGTGGGTGACACCCTGTCTCCCATTAATTTTCAGAGGAACTCAAAGCAGGGAGAGCAGCCATGTGAGTGTGAGAAGCTTTAACAAGACCTTTATCATTTCATTTTCTGTGAAGTTTCTGTAGTGTCATAGAAAAACCAAAGAGAAGTTGACATTAAAGCAAGTCTTTGACGTGACTCAGTCTTCATTCTTCTGTTTCCAAAGGTTGCCCACTGAATTCATGGATTTAAAAGTAAAATATTTCTGAGAGAAGAGGAAAATGACTTTTTATAGCAATATAAAAGTGATAGGGCAAGGGAGAAGGGTTTAAAACTTACAGAGGACAGATTTAGATTAGATATTAGGAGGAAATTGCTCCCTGTGAGGGTGGTGAGGGGCTGGGATGGAATTCCCAGAGAAGCTGTGGCTGGCCCTGGATCCCTGGCAGTGCCCAAGGCCAGCTTGGACAGGGCTTGGAGCAGCCTGGGACAGTGGGAGGTGGGATGGGAGTGGAGGAGTTTTGAGGCCCCTTCCAATTCAAACCATTCTGTGACTCTATGCACCGAGTGAACACGCACTGAAAGTACCAGGAGCAGGGCACTTGCCTGTTGGAGCTGTGGGTGACAGTATTTAATTATTAGGATTTGATTTAAATCCCAGTGGAATGAAGCAGAATTCAGCTGAAAGCAGCTGCATGTTTTGTGCAACAGCTTCTAATGTCTTAACAGTAGATGGCTGCTTATTCAGTGGTTGTGAAATGTGTTTGGTAATGACTTTTACTGCTCAAGTAAACTTTGAAAGACCCTGGTGGAATAAATCAAAGTCACATTGCTATTCATTTCTTTAGTCCTTGTGATTCTTAAACGGTCTCAGTATCAAATGGAACATGTCACTGTTTGTTTTGATAATCTTCATTTATGCTGTCTTCAAATAACCTCTTTTGCTGAGGCATCACATTCCTTCCTTTAAAAACCCTCTCTAGAAGCTGATAAAATTGCATTCCAAGTGGATCTGAGCAAGTGATGAGAGCTGCATGGGCTGGAATAACTGTTTGCCTATTCAAGTCCCAAATTACATTTCACATCATTTATTGCTCTGCTTCTGGAGTGGACTGTGTGAATCCTTGTTTTTAGTTCTAGCTGACAGCTGCAGAGTATTCAGAGAAATATAATCACTACTCAGTAAGTGGAGGTGATACTGGGGAAATAAAGAAAGTCTGAGCTCAATTTGCTGTGTGTCTGTGTAGGTGAGGAGTTTCTGTCCTGACCAGATAGCCTGAATTTCAAGGCATCATCCTATGAGTCAGTGGTAAATTATATGGAATTATTTTGTGGTTTTCTTAATCTTCAGCCTTTTTTTTTCAGCCATCTGCATTTTTTTTCCATTTGACTGAGAGGTTGTGCTCTTTTTATGACCTCAGGTTCAATTACACTGAATTCTTTAACTATTCCATCAATTGCTGTGTGCACAAAGATAAATCCATCTGTATCAGACCAGGATCTAGATAAGATATCTCATTATGTAGGTGTTGTACAGGACAAACTGCACACAAACTGGCTGTCACAGGATTTTTATATAAAGATTTTAAAATTCAGGAAAAAAATTCTAAAAAGAGACATTTTTTGAAAAGATAAAATTCTTTTGAGCTGATTCCAATTGCAGAAGGAGCAGTTTGGTGTGTTCAGAATGCCTGTATTCTCTTCTTGGTTTTGTTTGCTGCTGTTTGAGAAATGATTTACTAAAAAATGTCAGCCCAGACAGATGAAAGAAGAAACTCTGACATCTACCCCAAGTCATTTATTAAGGCCTCCATCAGTACACAGATAATGTTTTAGACAGTTTTACCTTTCACTTCCTTTTAGTCTGGAGTTTGGCTTAGATGATGCTGGAAGAGTTATTTAAAGTGAATATATTCATGCACGCTTCTGGAGCAGGCAGCTGTACACAGTAATTCCATTTACTGACTGATAAATGGTGGATCATGCATTTATATTACATGTTTATGCCTTCAGGGAAAGCTTTCTTACAAGTGTAGTGGATTTTTTTCCCCTCAAGGAAAATGATTAGTGTGGAAACTTACTTGTGGTGAAGCCAAAACATCATTCTGATCAGCAGTAATCAAGTCATGCAGTGAATTTCTCAGAAATGATTGTCCCAAAAACCAGATTAATGCTAAAATTTCAAACTGGCACCTTCAACATTTAGAGTGTTCATGGGTTTATAGGAGGCCATGGAAGATGTTGGCTTGCTTTGGCCTTTCATTTTAAATGGAGATTTTTAAAGGTTCTTGGCTTTTCTTACAAGGTCTGTGAAATCTTGGACATTTTGATATTAAAGAAACAGTCTGAAGCAAATTAAACAGACTGAGTGAAACCCTTTGCTGCATTTTTAACTTGCCTCCTGACACAGAGGATCTTCTCACTTCTCCCTCATCACACTCATCCTCACCCATAAATTACTGCCCTTTCCAACACTCCCTGTCTGGTGACCTCTCTCTGCCACTGCTGGGACTGGGGAGTTTGGGGGATTTACTGAACAGCAGAATTCTAAGCCTCAATAAAGAGATGTTCACAGCTGCTCAATGGTTTCCAATGTCTCATGGGGAAACTGGGTGGGCAGAAAGGCTGTCCTGAAATTCCCACTCTGCCCTGTATGGATGAATTTAAAATTGAGTTTATTTCACAACAGAGTAACTTCAGCTGCTGAACTTATAAAACATTTCGAAGGACAGGCCATAGGACCTCAGAGGGGGAATGTGTGCCTTGAGTTGGGTTTATATGCTGAATTGACTGGTTCTCCTGTGGATTTTTTTTTGAAGGATCACTCAGAAAACCCTCTGGGTGCAGCAGTGACGCTGGCTCATGAGCTGGGACACAATTTTGGGATGAATCATGACACACTGGAGAGGGGCTGCAACTGCAAAGCTTCCACTGATAAAGGGGGCTGCATCATGAACCCCTCCACTGGGTAAGTGCCAGGCTGAGACTGGCAAGTTACATCAGCTACAGTGGGACATCTGTGGTTTCATTCTGTGCCTCAGGAACATTCAAAGGTAAAAAAAAAAGAAAAAGAAAAAAAAAAAGAAAAAAAAAAAGATTTTTCAACACCCATTAAATCTTGTTGCAGTTATCCTCCCCCTAGCAGAAAAAATTAAATGTTATCAGAGCAGAACACACACTACTGCACCTTTCTGTTTCCAGGTTAACAACTTGAGAGACAAAAATGCTGTAAGCAACTGGTTAATTTAAAAAAAAAACAAACAATCCACAGCCAAACAAACTACGTTGCAAGTGTTAAATCAGAATTTCACCTTCTCTCACCTTGCCAGCTGAGCATCAGTCACAATAGGAAATGAGCCAAGACTGAGATGGGTGTGTAGGAAATCCAGGAATGCAGGAAATGTGCTCTTAGACTCTGTGCAAACTCTTTGCCTCGTGCAGAGCAGGTTTTTAGTTTTGCACACACTTTTGTTGTAAGTGTGGAGCAGTTCTAGCACGTGAGAAAATTCAATCTGCAAGGTCGGTGGGATTCAGGCTGTTCTGTGTCCAGAGGGAGATCTTCCAAGGAAAGAGGTCAGAAATGTGGGAAATCAAAACCAGTGAACCTGTGGTCACTTCTGTGAGTGCAGGGCCAGGAGCTGCACTGGATGATCCTGGTGGGTCCCTTCCAGCTCAGGATTTTCCCTGATTCCCTGTCAGCACTGAAGGGTGGCTCTGCTGCTGGCAAAGGCACTGTGCCAAGGGACAGGAGTGTTTTGTAGACACTGACATTTTGAGAACCCTGGCAGAGTGAGCTGTCACTGCTTGCAGGGATGTATTTGAAATTCCTGTTGAAACTGAAGGATATGAGGAATGAGTTCTCCATGTCCATGTTCAGACTAGGACAGTTAAATTGAAGTAAGATTTGCCAAAGCTCTCTGATGGTAAGACTGGGCCAGATGCAGGAGCTGGACTGCCTGTGGCTGGAAACCAGTAAGAACCAGTGAGGCAAATACCTGCCAGCAGTGTAGGTACAGCTGGATGTGCCTTAGGACAAGAGGATGGTCTGGATGTTCTCTGATGTTCCTTCCAGCTCCAGCCTTCTCTCTGTGTGCTTAAAGTTCATCTGTTGCTTAAAAATCTCTTCTGGGAATTGTGATCAGCTCTCCCTCTGCCTTTTCCAAGACTGCAAGTTTCTGGGAAAGAAGTGGAGCAATCTAGGAGAGGCCAGGGAGTGTTGGGCAGGGTTGTTCCCTGCTGGTCAGCCCAACAGCAGCCTTGGAATTCCTTCAAAGGCAAAGCTGTCACCCTCCATCAGGGCAGAAATCAGGACTGTGGCCAGAGGCCAAGCACAGCAAGTGGAGAGACAAACAAAAGAGAGCTGTGAGAGTGGAGGAGGATGAGAGGGATTTCTCCAGTCTGGAAAAGAAAAGAACACAGCTCTTTGGAGATAATAGGTGGTAATTATCCCCATGGAATTGCACCCTGCACAGGTCAGGGCTCTGTGCACACTGAGGGGCAGAGTGAAGTGGGAGAGGGCTCTGAGCTCCTGAAGGAAGCCTTGCAGCTTCTGTCAGCTCAGCTGAGTTACTGGTTCTGCATCCAGCTGCTCCACTTTGGAATAAACACAGAGATGCTCTCAGGACAGGAATTTCTGGATGCTTTCTGAACTCCTCTGGTGAGAGGGACATTAAACATCTCCTTCCTCATTCTTCCTTCACGCTGGAGTCCTTTGGGTGGGTCTGATCCTGTCCTGGGTGCTGGATGTGCCAGTCCAGACACAGGGATGGGGCTGGCTCAGGGCGAGGTCAGAGCAAGGCTGTGCCCACCCAGTGCTCCTCAGGAGATGAGGAATTGGATATTCCATTCCTCATCCCTTGGGGATGGCTCCAAGCAGCTCAGCTCCCCCACTGGGGTTTCTGCAGCACCTCCCAGGCTGAAGGCTCTGCCCACCCATAGGTTTGGGCAGGGGGACTCAGCTCAGTCTTGAAAACCCAAACCCTCTTTGGATTTTCACCAAACTCTGCATTCAGCTTGTGCCTGAGGAGGAGCTGTGGCCTTCACAGCCCTGAGCAGGCTGATTGTTTGCACTGATTATGGATTTAGACAGGAAAACTTTGGGTTTGTAGCCTTAGGCTTTATCTCGACACCGTGCTGTCAATCTGTGATAAATATTCCTGGGGAACACTTCATGCCTTGAGCCAAGCTGCATCTCACCAATTTCAAATTAACACTTTGAATATTTAATTATCCAACGTGTCTCACCTCGAGCAACGTTATTGAAGGAACACTGAAAAGTTTTCCTCTCTGGAAGTGCTTGTCTGTTAAGGGAAGGCCAAATGAATGCTCCTTATCTCAAATGCACTCTGGAAATTGCAAAGAAATCAAAACTAAGAGCATCCCACATCCATTTAGAGAGACAGCCTGCTCTCAGTGTACTCACTGCACTGACTCTGTGCTTTCTAATTGGTTTAAGGTAAATTTAATGAGTGGAATAAAAAAAAATATAGCTGAAGTTAGTGCAAAAAGCACTGAGAAGTTCTTATCTGATGTCTACAAAAAATAGGAAATATCTAAGTTATAGCAGAAAGGCCTCTGTGAATTTAACTTTGGAGTCAGTGGTGTGGTCATGCACAAAAGAAAATGTTTTAGGGCTGTTGACTTAAAAAGGATTTCATCAATTATTGTAATTTCTTGCAGTTCTTCTGTTTCAGTCTTTGAAGAGATCTTGGAAATTATGTCCTGGTGGAAAAAAACCTCCAGGGATCAGGGGGGAATTTAAACTCTGTTGGACCCATCCTTTAATCAGCTTCCTATAGTTTTTATTCTTAAAAGATACCAGCAAGATGAGCACCAGTTGTGTGTGAGCTACAAATGTCTAAAGACCTACCACTTTAGCAAAATGTATTTTTTATAACATGAAATCAAGCACAAAACCCCACAAATTTGTGTCAATACAGGACTTTTAGAGATTCAAATATCTGCTATGAAAATCACATCAATCCTTCTGTAGAAACGGGGGTGGTTCCTATAAAAATACTCTCAATAAGGAATATTTAGTACTAAAATTAGTATTTAGTACCATGGAATATTAATATTTAAATATGTTTAATATTAACACTAATCATATCAGTAAGGAATATTTAATACACATTATCCTCTTTTTTATACATCTGTTGTAATTATATTCCTCAAGTTTTTAAAATTGTCTTGTACATGGACTGGTAAAAAGAAGGAATATTAGAGAGATTTGTGAATCTTTTTACTGAGATCTCATTATGTGGAAACTAAGGGACTGGGCTGAGCCAGTGAGGCCACTTCAGTATTCCACTTGTTTTCCAAATACCTCCCTGAAGTGTCACCTCTTAGGAGTGAAAATATTCCTCCTGCCAGGTAGATAAATTCCAAAGAGTTCTGGTGCAGCCCAAGGCACTGGGCTGGATTTATACCCTTGCAAATGTGAGCAGAATTTAGCACTGCAGAGCAAAATGCTGCCAATTAGCAGCATTTGTTTATTTAATAATTTTGGAAATGCACTTTTTGCACGCCCTTCTTCATCAAACTTGAGCACAGGAGCCTCCAAGAGGTTTGAGGTCAGAGGAGCTCCCACAAAGATGTTGAAAGACTGGGTTCAGATATGCTTGAGATTTTTTTTGCCAGCCTTAAGGGAAGCAAAATTTTGATAGTGTTCTCCCCTCCTGCAAACTCAAGGGTTGAATTTCTCCTCACCCACTTCCCTGTGTTCTTGAGCACTGTGCTCCCTTAGCTTCCATGGAGGTGATCCACACAGGGAACTTGTCTGCAGGGAAGTGAACACGCTGGAAATTTGTTCTTCCTTCCCTCTCACAGGGAGTGCTCCTTGATGCCTTTCCATTTCCCCTTCCTGGATGAGGTTAATGAGAGCAGGAATCCCCCAAGGACGGGCAGCTTCACCGAGCCCATTCACGTGGTGATCCTGCTGCCTTGGGAAGGCTGACCTGGAGCAGAGACTGGACAGAGCTAGAGAATAAAGTAGATATTTACTAAAAGGCCTTAAAGGGTGCACCTTGGGCAGGACAAGAGCCTGGCCAGGGCTACACCCAAGGTGGACCCAAAATGGTCACAAAATGGACAAACAGTCACGAGGTCTCACACTTTTATAAGTTTTGGTCCATTTGCATATTGGGGTTAATTGTCCAATTACAGCTTCAGATTATGAAGTCCCACCCTTCTTGTTTTCTCCCTTCAGCCCACCATTGTTTATGCTTTTGGGTCTGAAAACTTGTACCAGTTGTCCTTGGTGTCCATCAGGACAAGGATTTGTTTTGTGTCCCTGCTGTGTGCAGAGCTGAGTGACCCTGAATGTGAGCTCAGAGCTGCACCCCTGGGCAGCACAGAGGCTGAAAAACATGAAAGCTCAACCTTAAGGCAGCAATCCCCCAGTAGTTTTTTCCCTTTGGGATGCCCAAACCTGCAATAACAAAATCCTCTTTCCCTGGCCCCTGGTGGAAGCGTTTCCTCTTCCCAGGTTCATTTCTTGTTGCTGGATCATTCCAGCCAGGGCTAATGGAAATGGCTCCCAGGACTGAGCCATTTGTTCCATGTCTCTTTGCCTTCCCATGGACACAGGCTGGTGGAAAAGGGGGGAAAGGCTGCTTTGTGGTGTTCCCCTCCAACCCCCTCTGCACCTGGATATGGGAATGGTGCAGATTCTTCTCAGGTCTGTCCTCCTGCCCTATACCCCATTGCTTTCTCTATGCACTGGTTATGAGATGGAACACCTCACATTGATCTGGAAGGTTCTCCTCAAAGCCCACGATGGAGAAAAGATTAAATAAATGCCAAATAATTTAAAATACTCAGGAAAATATAAATGCTGTATGGGGTTCAATTCCAAATTTGCCCTAAACCAGGACATTATTGTTTCAAGGTATGTAATGAGTGGCAGATATTCAAGACATGGAAAATCTGATGTGTGAGAGAGTATGGCTATTGATATTTGCTTAACAAATGAAAGAAGATCTCTTGGGAAAATTTATTTTAATCTAAGCCCCTAGCAGACCTGGCTTTCCTCTTTTCCAAGAGGGCCAAGGCATATTCTGATTTAGATCCCTTGATGACACACAGGAAGGAGGAAACAGCTGCTTTAGGATACTTCCCCACACAACAACTCCCCTTTGTCTTGTTCCTTCTGTGTGATGCTCCTTTTGCAAAGTCAAGCATGAATTGAACCCCTCTGCCTGCCCTTTTTTCACCCCTGCTCTTATCTTGGGTCTTGTGTTCCCATTTCCAATTTTCACAGCTAGAATTTAAAGTCACTTTGTGTTCCTCTCTCACTCAGATTTTAAATTGAATTTACTCAGATAAATATGAGTGGAATAAAATTGTCTTGTAAGTGTTAAAAGGAAGTGGGGCTTGGGCTGTGATGCTGCTGGTGGAAATTCTTGTTTTGTGTTGTGATGACCATGAGTGGGAAAAAGAGGAGAAATGAGATCAATTTAACCTCTCAGCTATAGATTATTATGTTAGAGGATCTTTATGGAATGGTGTCTCACAGGGAAAAAAGGAACAGCTATTTTTGAGTAATTGCCTTTCAGTACACAATTTCACTTTAATTATTGAGTTTTTGGAGGTGGGGTCTGGGGGAGGAGACCAATTAGGAACACAGAAAGAGCACAGAGTAGAAATCATATGTAGAAAAATACGGGTTCATTTACTGTTGTTGTTTGGAAACTACATTTTTCTAACCAGTCCTAAAAAAATCTACTGTTATCAGTAAATTTTTAAGTAAAATTAAAACCTTTATATGAGAATTAAAGCAGGGAGACAATGGGAAGCTGCCTATTTGTGAATGAGAGTGAGAGCAAAGGTGATCTGCACAGACTCAGCTGAGTGACACTCCCAAATTAAACTAATGACTCAAATTAAGCACTGCTGAGGAGAAATGGGGGAAAATTAACCATGGGAAGGAGCATCAGGTGGGCTTCTTCCAGGTACCACTGAAAAACAGCCTCAGCACTTACTGGCTTTCAATTCCCTCCAGGAGCAATTAGATATTCTGCACTGAACACTGAGTACATCAGTAGTAATTAAGGTGAGATAAAATATTTAAGTGGAAACAGAGTGGTTTTTTCCTGAGCAGTAGTACCAGATGTCTGTGAGGAGCTCAAAGCAACACCGAGATGTGCCCAGGAGATACAGCAAATATGAACATTCTTGTTTGCCTCCCTGGGGATGAGCTGGGCCATGGATCCATTGTAGAAGTGGTGCAGGCATCCTGGGATGAGCTTAGGAAATGTTTCTTTCCCACAGGCCAATTCCCAAGGTTTTCTTGAAAGGGAGCTCTGCTGCAAGTGAGGAACAGCTCATTTGGTGCTTTGCTTTCATGTGTTACCTTCAGTGGCCAAGGAGGGTGCATCACACCTTATTTTGTGCTTTTTGATAAATCAACACCTGTTTCTGGTGGCAAGGAAAAGCTGGTTTTATTGGCTCCCCTCTATTGACAGCTTCTGTGGTAGCAAATCTGTTATCAGGGACATCTAAAATAGCAATTAATTTGTTTTCCCTTCCTGCTCTCGTTCCCATTTCATGTTTGTTCCGTACTCTGGGCTGATTTTCCTGGTGTAAGAGCTCTGAATCCATCTCTGCAGTGCTCAGACTTTGAAGATTTCTGTGGACTTTGTGCTCAGTGCAGGGGCAGGGTTGGCAGAAGCTTTGGCAGCTGTTGTTGCGGGAGTCCTGCATCAGATGCTCCCTCCTCCCCAAACTTCTGGGGTGCAAGGATGCATCTGGAATGTTCCCCCGAGCCACTGAGGTGTAACAAGCTGGATTAGTGAACATTCCTTCAGTGTTAGGTCACAGGTGTGTGACTTGTATCTGTGTGCAGGGTCTCTGTCCAAAACCATCTGAGATTTCTGAGTTTGGGAAGAGAAATTGGCCTGTGCCCCCAACCCCCAGCCTGCTTTGCTCCCGTGCTGCAGTTTGCTTCCACCTCTGGTGAACTGGAGCAGCGTTTCTGGGAGCTGTGTGAGAATCCAGGTGATGGGAGGCACCCAGATGAAAAGCAGGAGGATGGACATTGATGAGGATTCCTCAGGGACCTGCCTGGCTGTCCAGGAGTGCAGCTCCCTCCTGGAGCTGGGGTGGATGAACAGCAGGACTGGCTCAGGCTGGGGGGATGCAGCATCTCCTTCATTCCTTCCCTGGGGAGCAGCACCCCGTAATTAAAGTGTTCCACAACTGCTGCCCTTTGATGGTGCTGAGGGTCTCTGCTTCCCTGTGCATCCCTCATTAGCACTGATGAGGTTTAGGGCTGCACATCAAAAAGCAGACCAGTGGCAGCAATGCTGATTTTACACTGCACAAGTGAATATTTGCATCTTAGAGGGTGGCTGAGGGCTCCTGGAGAGCTGCTGGCCTCAGTGAGTTTGGGTCTTCAAGGATATTCTGAGGAGCCTTCTTGTTTTCTCATCTGCTTTTGTTTGATTTTTGAACTGCCACAGAAAAAAATATTTATTTAACTACTTTATAGACATGTAGTTAAAATGTCGTGAAAATCTCTTAATGACAAGTTGGGAAAGTACTAATCACTTGTGCCATTTGTTGTATTAAGTATTAGTTTCAATCACTTTTCTCCTTGCTGAAAAATGATCCCAAGGAAGCAGAACATAAGGTCACCCTCATTTTGGTCATTCAAAGGTTGAACTGCAGTCTCCAGATGTGAAAATATACACCCTCCAGAGATTTCCAGCACACTGCTCCAGAACACAGCCAGGTATGCCACGAACACAGCATCAGCTTGAGGGGAAAAACACTTTTTCCAGCACCTCTCCAGATTAAAAAAAAAAAAAAATTTTAAAAAGCTTAAAAAAAGACAAAAGGTCAGGGTGAAATGGGAAAGAAATCAGAAATAGTGTGGGAAAGGACGCTTTAGTTTACTGAGTGGTTCTCTTTTTTCTCTTGTAGGCGACTTGCAGCATCTTGTAGCTGCAGAGCTGTTAAATGTTAGATAATCAAACCATTAGTAGTTAGCAGAGAATTTCTTGACCCCTCTCAGTCGGTTTTCAGCTGTTCAGACCTCACTTTGCATTTTTCAGTCTGGCAGCTTAGAGCCAATAAACTCTGGAGTCAGCAGAACGATCTGGAATTACCTCCGTTACAATTTGAGGAAAATGAAATTATCTTTCAGATGTAAACAGTTTCTAATTAAACTCTGAAGCTGTTTATGTTTCCAAACCAGTCTGAGCTGAGCTCGGCACAAAGACAGACTTTGTTGTCCTTTTCTTTTTTTAATAAAGTTGATATACTGATGTAATAAATTACTTGTGACAGAGCTAGGTCTGTTGTGCCAGCAGTGCAACTGCTTTTTTTTTTTTTTTTAAATAAAAACCTTAAGCAACATATCCCTCTGCCCCAGTAATTTAGCACATTGCATTCTGGTCCTTCCTTTAGTAGGAAACAGCCACGAGATTACAGAATAGATTTATGTCAGTCTTTCCCTCCACTCCAAGTAGCCCCACATCTGCAGTGCATTTGGCCGCCTTTTTTAGTTAATAATTTCCATGCCTGGCAGAGATATTTAATTTTTGTGATAAATAAGATCTGTGTTGAAGAATTAGTAGCGTTGGTTGCAATGCATTTCATTTTTCCCAGTCCTTTGCAGGAGTGGGTCCCTGTTAACAATTAGCACACAGAACTAGGGGGCAAAAAGAAGAAAGAAAGAGAATTGCTTTTGATTTCGTTTAGCCTTGCCCATCTCAGTAGATGTGCTGTTAGAAGGGAAAATCTTTGCCTTTGCTGGTGCCTTGTCAAGGAGAACTCGCCCAGATTGACAGCGCGACTTTGCTGTAAGTGAAGCTGACAAGGAGAGAGGTGACTTCTCAAATGAAAACACATTTTACTCCTGGTGTGATTATTTATAGCAGATACTTAAGGACAAGCAGGGGTTTCTGCCATGAGATGTATCCACTTTTCCTGGCCGGGATGCTGGGATGAGAGAGCTCAGCTGCCTTTTGTCTTGTTGCTGCAATATCCATAGGAAATATAGCTCTGAGAGGGACATTTTTCTCCTGCAGTGCTGCTGTTGCCATGACCCATGAGAACAAATCATATGAGGACATTTCCCTTTATCTTGGCTTTCTGTTTCATCAAAAAAAAGAAAAAGAAAACAACCCCCAAACTTTTCAACCTGCAGGGGTAAATCTGCAGTGCATGGAGAATTAAGCACCCAGTGTCCAGTTTTAATTGGTGTTAATGAATTCCAAATTCCTGGCTTTAAAAATGGAAATATACCTTAAAGGGCAAATCCTTAAGGTCACATGCAAGCTGCCTTTTGAAGATGTGTTGTATGCCCAGGAGCACTTGAAGGAGTTGCTGTGGACTGGGAAGGCTGAATCCCTGTAATTAACTGGTTTGCCACAGTTGTCATGGGAATCACAGAGCCCTTTGTGCCTGGCACAGATGTGCAAAACGTTGAAAATTTCACCCTGACAATTCCTTCCTGCAAAGTCGTTCTTGATCTTGGCTGATGTCAAAGCCTGGCACAAGGTGCTGGGCACGTTCTGCTGAGGGGTTCTGGTGGCAGCAACGCAGGGAGGCTCCACTTCAGCCTTTGCAAAAGAATGATGCAGGCCCAGAGATGGATTAAGATAAGAAATCGCCTATTTTAGAGTAAAAGCACTGAAAATGAAGAGGTGAAATAACTTTGGTGTCCTGGAGAGCCTTTCTGTCTGTCTCTTATAGCATGGAAATTGTATTTGTCTCCACCCCTAATGTTCTCCTGGCAGCCAACCACCACCAGGTGAGAAATCCAGAGCTGGGAGGAAAACTCCCATGGACTTCAAAAAAGTCAGGATTTCATCAGGATCCATATGGGGTTTTTTTAGATTTATTAAAAGCCTTTCATTCCTGTGAGTGAAAGATTTAATTTGCTCATTAAGGATCCCTAAGTCTTAGATCATGGCTGGATCCATCCTGTCCTCATGGCTTGAAATGATGAAATAAATACAATGTGGCTGCTAATTTTATTTTGCTCCAGCTCTGTGAAAAAGAAAGGGGAAGGTAGAAAAAGTGATTCCTTATTATTATATATTTAGGAATTTTTAAGTGTTCCATTTCCACTCATCTGAGGTGGTTTAGGTGACATGGCATAAAGAGCTTTTTTCTCATAACAGAAGCAGGGAAAGTGGAAGCTGGGGAAATTCAGACTGGTTTCTGGCACTGTTTTTCCTCGCTTATCTTTCCTTTGCATCTTCCCAAACAACAAAAAATTGAGCCATGCTGCTTGCAAGTCAGATCCTCCTGTCTTGGAGCCCTGATTTATTAAGAGCCCGGGCAGTACAGATGTTAAGTGAAATCAATATGAGCCTGTCCCCCAGGTATTTATTATTCCCAGCTTTTTGCAGGGCTCAGATTCTTTTCTCCAGCACCCAAATCTCACCAAGTGGCATCTCCAAGCACTTCATTCTCTGCTCCTGCTCTTCTCAGTGCAGCAGCTTCTCCATGTGCTCCATCCAGAGGGCTGATCCTTGGGGTTTGTCTGTGCCAGAGCTGGCCTCGAGGATTCTTGTGGGTCTCTTCCAACTCAGGATTTTCTATGAAATCCCTTCTCCCTAGCCTGGGTTTCTGCTGGTTGGGTTTAGCCCTGTTTGGGGTCCGCTTCCCTTAACTTGGTGTCATTTGTTCTGCTCACCTGATGTCCAGGCTCATCCTCTCCCAAATCCACCTCCTGGGTTTGGTCATTCAAAGGCTGGAGTACCAAAAGTCAACCTCAGTACCCTCTTCATGACAGGTCTTTCAATCGATCTGACTCCCAAAGTTAGATTTTTTTCATCCCTGTCTGCTCCTGGCCCATTTAAAAAAATCAATTCCAAGGTTTTTCAAGGGAGAAAATTAGAATGTAACTGTCTGGAACAAAAGCAGATTGTAAAATCATGTTGGGAACTAACCAAAGCACCTTTTCCCTAATCAGAAATCAGCAGGAAGCTGATGTTCAGCAATGGTTTGGACCATTTGTCTTTATTTGCTCGTCACATGCTGAGGATGTTGTGTTTTGTGTGACAAATTTAAACTCAGGGCACTCTGGTTGTGCTCCTTATCCAGATTTTCCTTCACTGCAGGGAGCTGCTGGCAGGCACAGAGTGTCTGCATCCCACTTTTCCTTAGCCTGGGACCAAACCTGACCCGGCCTTTTCATCCCTCCCTCTGCTCTGTCTTTGCTGTTTGACTTTTCCTGTAGTCAGCATTGGATTAGCCTCAAATTCTGAGCAGTAGATTGTGAAACCTGAACTCTCAGCAATCCAGCAAATTTTTATTAATGAGGTAGTGGTCTAAAAGGAAACAGAGCAAAAGATGAGCCAGAGGCAAATTCAAACTGATTACAGCTCCTTTCCTTGGCTGCCTGGTTTCCAACAGGAAGAACAGTTGTCTGAGTTCAATTCCCATGGAGCTTTTGCAATGCAGATAACTCCAGCACAGAGTCAGGATCCTGTCAGGGGTGATAAATTGGTTTAGTATTGCTTCACCCCCAGAACACAAAGGAAAGTCACAACAGGCCTCTCCTCCAAGAAAAAACTTCTCTGCCCATCTATTTGTCAAAGGGAAAGGAACTGCTAATAATGTTTTATTTGGCAGTTTTGTGACTGCCACAACAGTCTATACTGTATAAAGCCATTAAGTGTTGTTCCCTTGCAGAATGGATTTTTGGGAACCATCCAGGCATTTGTTCTGTCGCTGCTTTCTGCCCTGAAGTCCCACATTCAGCATTATAAATCTGCCTTTTGGAATATTCCAGGTAGTTAAAATTTCACCTTCCATGTAATGGGAGAGGTCAAGCCTCAGCTGGGGCTGTGTCAATCCAATGTGGGCACCTGAAGGGAGATTGCTGGAATTCATTCTGGGAATCTGCACTGTCCCCAGGGAAAAAATAAAACAAACTTAAAACATCTGTGTGCAAAGTTTAAACATTTACTTGGAAAGGCTTTCCTTCCAATAAGCCTGGAAATTCCACTGTAGCACAAGAAGCCATCCAAGCAGACATCCATTAAATGAACCACCAGGGTGATATATTCCCAGTTATTTATTGGAAGAGTTAGAAGCCACCATGTAGTGAATGTGACAGAAGCTGCAGGAGAAATCTGGGCTTGTTTTGAAGTCACTGACCATGAACTCAGAGAGAGAAGCTTTGATGGCATCTCTAACTACATGGCCCAATTCTGTGCTCTACTTTATTGATGCTCTAGGGATTAAAACTCTAAAAGAGGAGCAAGGGAGTGAAAAATAGGCTGGAAAAATAAGTATGAGTTGTCAGACATCCTCTACCTTTTGAAGCAAACTTCTCGTTTAAATGCTTTATCTGTAGATAAAACCACTCCACATTTTTAGCTAAATCCTTCCAAATCACCTGGAAAAGATGTGCCCCATCAGCTCTGGGACTGAGATCTTGGGCAAAGCTCTGTCATGTGCTGCTTCCAAGAGCCCCAAGGCTCCTCCAGCTTCTCCCCTTCTCCTAATTTTCCCAATTTGTTGTTTGCAAAAGTTTCAGGTGTGAAAATTCTGCAGATAACCTTTAAGCTCCCCCTTTATTGTGCTGGTGGGGTCAAAAACTGCATTCGTGCCTTTCTCCCTCAAAAGTACGTAGTAATTAAGACATTGCTTAAATAATGGATTAAAAAGTCCTCCCATATTATGGCACTTGTCTAATTAATAGATTAAAAAGTCTTTCCACATTATGGCACTTGTTTAATTTTAAACAATTGCTACTAAAACGTGAGGTGTAGGAAATAACGTGTAGTGACAGAACTTGCTACATGAAGGGATCTGTAGTGTTTGAACACCTATTTCAATATCAAAGAAAACTGGATTTTATCTCCTGCTTGACACCTAATTCTGTGAAGTTCTTTATGCTCACTAATTCATTAACATACTTGCTGTACAGAAGAGCTGCAGTGTCAAAAAGTGTCATCTAATAGCAAATTCACTTTTATTCTGGTAGGCTCATCTCTCCTAGGAGCCCATAAAAAGTTGTTTTCAAAAGCTGGAGAGCAGTAATAATGTCTAGAAGGTTAAAACCGAGGGGGATGCTTTTGAGTGCAAAAGAATTACGTCAATTAGATCAGGAGTTACAGGAGGCTGGAAAATTGTCACAGTTCCTTGAAATCAACACCTCCCTGGGCCTAGAAACATTCATGCTGCTTGAGTTTCTGCCTTCTAGAGGTTTATTCTTGCGTTGCTCCCTCTAGTGCTGCCATTTTTTCCATGGAAAAATCACTTACACCTGTATTAACAAAAACAACCCTGTCCCTATTCTGTAATTTAATCCCCCTCCTCCATTTTCATATGTAAAACTGGGATATGCAACAGAAAACTCACATATTTCTGTCTCAGACATCTGCAGAGTCTGAACAAATCCAGACTCATATCTCCATCCTCCAGTAAAAGGGTCTGCATTGCTCTTCTCCCCTCCAATTGTGAGCCAAAAATC
Organism: Nicator chloris; assembly: GCA_013400495.1. Lineage (NCBI taxonomy): Eukaryota > Metazoa > Chordata > Aves > Passeriformes > Pycnonotidae > Nicator > Nicator chloris. The sequence continues at coordinate 75,233 of WAAE01010963.1, forward strand.
AGGAATTTTGGAGATTAAGGGGAATAAATATTCATATTTTTGAATCTCAAAGGGTCCCTGGGTTGAGACAGACACAAAATCACTGCGGTGGTCAGTTCAGACAAGGTGGAAAAGTGTTGGAAATTCAGGTGTTGGACTAGGGAAACTTCTGACTCAGCACCCCTCTTGTCTTTGGGCACCTTCATGCTCCTAAAAAGCACAGCTGATGCCAGAGCTATTTCCAGATATGGCCCCTCAGGTTTGGGTTTTCAGGAATTCTGGGCAAAGTTCAGTCCCAGTTTTCTGCACCTTTGGAAACTAGCTAGCCAACTGTTGTTTCCATAAGCATGCTCCAACAAAAAAGAAAAAAAAGTCCCTTTTAAAATTAATATAATCTCCAATTATCATATTACCTCAGGGAGGGAGGTCTGGTGGTACTTAACAGAGCTCTTTGGGGCTCTTGTGCATTTTAATTGAGTGAATAATTGTAAAACACTTCAGGGTCTTTTGGTAAAAGGCTCTGTATAAACATTGCCATAATGCTGAATAATCAGGTTGTGATGTGAACTGGAAGAAATGAACCCTATAAATAGATGTGTATGTACACAGAGTGTCTGTGTGTGTGTATAACCAACATTTGGGACAGAACAACACCATTCCTTTAGAACCTGGAAATTCCACTGCAATCCTGCAGCTCTTGAAGAAGAAATAAAAAGTGAGATTGGATAGGGATAATCATAATAATCCAAAAGTGTTCAAGACAGTGAGCCTGTAGTTTATCCTCCTGTGCAATGAATAGAGAATTCCCAGAATTGTTGTGTTACCCCTTCAATGATGCCTGTTGGGAAACAGATCACCAAATCTGTGGTGTTTTATGGTGAAGGACCTCAGGAGAGCTGGACCTGAGGTTCTGAGATGTAGCCAGACAGGAGTTGGAGGAACCAAAGGAGTTCCACCTTTCCTGAGGGGAAAGGTGGAGGGGCTTGGGTCTCCTGCAGCTCAAGGCAGTGCCCCTCCAGGCTTATTTCAGATGGAGCAGTGGGAAGGACAGTGATGGGAACATCCCACCAGCCTGGGCAGTGGCAGCAGTGCTAGGTGTGCAGCTGATGCTGTGGCCCTGCACGCCTCAGCAGCCCCTGCATCTCTCCTCAATGCTCTGGCTGTCTCATCTCCTCTGCCTGGCATTTTCTGGGGCAGTGGCTCTGTCCCTGGCCTTGTACTCCCCTGTCATTCAGCCCCTGAGGAAGGGGAATTCCTCTGAAATGGAGATGATGGAAAGGAAAGGAAAGGAAAGCAAAGGAAAGGAAAGGAAAGGAAAGGAAAGGAGCCTGTTCTGGGCAGCGAGGTGCTGGTGCAAAGAATCCTCTTTTCTTAAATGGGACTTGACAGAGTGCTGATGCCACTTCACTTAGTTAATGGAAGGAGCCATCTAATACAGGCTAAATGCAGAACTGCCTAAAGGAACCTGGCATTTGGAGGGCTGCAGTGCTTGAAATATAAATGAGTGGGACAAGCCCAGGCTCTGTTTCCCAAGGAATCGATTACCAGGGATCCTCTGACAACTGTGAAGGTCTTATTTGCAGGAGCAGGCAAAGCTATTTTTGTTGGAAACTGGGATATTTGTTGCTGGGGATTAAACACATCTTTTAAGCACCAAGGAGACACCAAGGAATGCTGTGGATTCAAGAGGGGTAGAAAGACTGAGGTGATTTTCCTTGCTGTAAAGCCACTGAGGAGACTGATGGTGGTACTGGGAACAATTTGAGTTCTGTACAGTTGTATCCACAGCCAGAGCAGTTTGACAAAGTGATCCATTGTGTATTAAATCTACAGATTCAGGCAGTGTAAAAAAATGTATGAGACACAGCATTTTAGAATAAGAGTTAGGTTGGGCTAAAGTTTCCTTTCTCTTTCCAACTGTAAAAAAAAAATAAGGATCTGTAACAGAAAATGTCTTGAGTGAAGATGAATGGAGCATAAAAATTGCTGATAAATTTTTTACCTCTGGAAGGTTCTCTCATGGCATTTATGAGCTGGTTTTGCAACAGAATAACTGTCTGAGCTACCACAGGAAGCACAAGCATCCCTGTTTAGATATCACTGAAATCTTGGAGACAGGTCAAGGACTGACTCTACTGTGGAGACCCCATTTCCTTCTCCCACCCTAAGGCAGCTCCTTCCAGGTAGCATCAGAAGCCTCTTTACAGGGTAGTGGGAGGAAGTTCCCTGCACTTGTTCAGGGGATGAATTCCTTTCACATCACCATTCCTTTGTCATTTTTCACAAGCTCCAGATCCACTCAAACATTGGTTTGAGCACCCCTGACATCTGATATCTGTGACTTCCCATCCCATCCCATCTGCCAGGGATTTCATTCTTCTGATGAAACAGCTTTAAAATTGCAAAGACAGACAAAATACAGCCTAAAATCACAACACTCAAGTGCTGTGGCTGTTACATGGAAATTTTTTGGTCAAAAAAAGAAGACTGGTAATGTATCAGAACATCACATTAAAGATCAATCAAGTTTCCAGTGAAATACCAATTGACACCAATTGATGTGGGATCTTCCCTTGCATGGTGTGGTTACCCTGAAGTTTCTCTTTTTCCACCAGCTGGGTTTATTTCTGGGTTTTTATTGCCTTCTTTGGGGATTACTTGGTAAAGAAGAAGCATTTCAGGAAATGTCATCATGTGCCGTGTGCTGCACTGATGTCAGCTGAGGAAATCGACATTGGGAGCAGGAAAAGCCAGAAGATGAATGGATCTCTGAGTTCAAAATAGGAAACAGCTTCAAGTTCCTTTTCAGGGGGAAACATAAAGTTCATTCATCAGCAATGACACAATTTCAGCTCTGTCACAGAGAGAGGACTCTGCCCTCCTGCTGATGGACAGGGACACCTCACATCTCTGCAAATGATCCTGGGAATCCAGGGGTGCAAAGGAACAGCCCTCAAACATTGCCAGGTTTGACTGTTCTCGTGATCTGTGTGTGGCTGAGAGGTGTCACATGGAAATCTGCATTCACTGTGTTCCTGAATGGATTTCATTCCCTGTCAGGTGTGTGTCTCCTTGTGTCACCCCAGGGGATGTCAAAGTCTGTGTCACTGAAGAGCAGGATCTTGCCTGGATGATGCAGCATTCATTTATTCACACTTTGATATGAGGGCCGTGTCTGATCAAGCCCTTGTCAGGATTTATCAGTCAGTTGTATCTGGGTTTCTTTGGTTTTCCTGCTGTTTGGCAGGATTGTACATCCTTCTACTGGTTCACAGTCACGTACACAAAATTTTGTGAGGTTTCTTCCCAGTCACACAGAGGGTATGTGGGCCTGATATTTCTGGCTCTGAGAGATTTTAGCCTGCTAGCAGCTGCTGACTTTCTCCCAAGGAAAAAGTTCTTAAGAAAGCAGCTTCTTAAAACAATCTTGGCAAACAACTTTCCTTTCTTAAAACAATCTTTCTCCAGGTGGTGTTTTACTTTTCTAGTTCTCAAAACATTTCAGCTGTTTCTCTGGTTTAACCAAAGGGGTTAGAGAGGTGTTGTTCCCATTCACCAATCATGTTAAGTCTGTATCAGAACACCTTATAAAAAGTAGTAAGAATTAGACAATAAAGCTTTTTTTCTCTGCTCTTTGCCTTCTGAAATATTTGGAGTCTCTCATCCTTTTTTCTTGCCCTACAACGACAAGGGTAGGACAGAAGTTTGTGGTGTCATGTTAACAACATCTCCAGTTGTTCAATATACAACGGTCAGTAGTTTTCCAAGAGCCTTTATTTTCTGTTCCATTACTCCAGGTACCTTCCCTGTCCTCCCTTGGGTCCCAGCTAACAGCCTGGCTCCTACCTCCTGCTATTCTGAAATTTCCTTCTTTATTTTAGACTCTGTCATTTTGCTGAAACATTGATATTTTCCAGCAATCAGCTTATTACATGGAGATGCCTATTAGCTTTCTGAAGTCATATGTCAGTGAAACTCAAAACTGTTTAGTTTAACTTGACAAGCCCTATAGTGATATTGGAAAATTATTTTCTTCTTCAGACTCATGTTTATGTTCTTTTCCAATGAGCTGCCTGTTTTATTGCAAAAGAAACTGTAAAAGAGGTAATTTTAACTAGGCACAAAATATATTCTGTTCTGTAATGTATCCATAACCTTCTAGAAGATCCTAATTAACTTCCTTATGTCAGCATAGGAAGTTCTATTACATTTATAGTCACCAAACATTTCTTTCTTTTTAATAGAAATGTTCCCTTTCTGAGACCTACGGGCATCATCAATCCCAAAACAAGCTTTTCATTTGAGGCTATCAGAAACACCAGGAGATTAATAGAAGTCTGAAGTTCAGCAGTGCAGAATTTCTATCTGTTACCTTGCTTGTCTCAAAGATAACAATCCTAATAACACGTGGGTGACACCAAGCAGTCAGTGAGTGAAGTGAAATTGCCAGGTTGGCTCCTGAGGTGCTGAAATGTTGAGTTACTGCTGGACCAGGCAGTGACAAAGGTATCAACTCTGAGGGGAGAAGCTGTTTTACAACGTGTTTGTGACACAGGTTCAATATAATTCAATGTGGACGTGAGATATTTGGGAAAATTGTTCCCTGTGAAGGTGGGGAGGCCATGGTACAGGTTGCCCAGAGAAGCTGTGGATGGAGCAGCCACAGGAGTGTCCTTGGCCAGGTTGGACAGGGTTTGGAGCACCCTGGGACAGTGGAAGGTGTCCCTGAAGGTGGAATGAAAAGATCTTCAAGTCCTTTTTCCAACCCAAACCATTCCATGGCTCTGATTCCATGACATCTCAGCACAGAGCAGTCACAGCAGCCCTCAGGACACCAGGCCCTCACCTGCTCTCTCATCTGAGAGGCAAACTGCAAACATTCATCAGCAGAAATGGGATGAGGTTCTGCCAGAGAACAGCACCAATTATCTGCTGATATTTGCACTGCACGGGATGGTTTTGTTCACACAGTCTGGGTGTTTAGCAGAAGGAATGGGAGCTGTTGTTGAGTCCTGCACTCAGCAGTGGGAATTCCAAACAGGGGCGTTTTCAGCACAGTGTCCTTACAGTCCTGCTGATGTAAAATAAGAACTGAGTTTGCTTTAATCATGCAGTTCCCAAGCTCAGCTTTGATGAATTGCAGAAACAGGCTCTTATCAAGTAACAGTGGGGGGTTTTTTTATTCTTTTTTTTTCCTGAAAAGAGCAGGAAGTTTGCTATTCTGCAGAGCAAGATGAATGAATTTGCCATTTGAGGCTGAATTTTCCAAGAAGGATTAGGATCTTTTGCAGTCCTGCAAATGTAGGATACTACTTGCAAACCCAGCATTTCTTTAGGCTCACAATCATAATTTGCATTATAACTCCATATGCAAAAGAGGGAGAAGGAATTTCAAATGTGAACACTTGCAATCAGCTACAACAGCAGCTACAAATTAAAGTGAAAAAGTGGAAATTCCCTTACTCATAGTCAGAAATTGTTATTATTATTAATGAGTTGGGCTCAATTTCACAGTGAATTGCTGTATCTCGATTCTGTGTGATAAAAACTTGAGCACAATCTTCTGGTTAAGGCACAGATGTGCTAAAATGTCACCAGTGTGACAGGAGAGAGAGGTTTTCATCTCATATAACAACCTTCCTTTTGTCTCCACGTGATTTTTCTCCAGCTATCCATTCCCCATGGTCTTCAGCAGCTGCAGTAGAAAGGACCTGGAAAACAGCCTGGAGAAAGGAGTGGGAATGTGTCTCTTTAACCTGCCCGAAGTCAAGGAGTCCTTTGGTGGCCAGAAGTGTGGGAATGGCTATGTGGAAGATGGAGAGGAGTGTGACTGCGGGGAGCCTGAGGTGAGACACCTCTGGGAGTTACTGCTCATGTCCTGCCTGCAGGCTTTTGACAGTGGAGGGTTGGTTTGGTGTGTTTGGTGTAAAATGGAACTCTCCCTTCTCTGCTTCCATCCCATCAGTTTAAACCTCAGAAGTGCAAGGAGTCTCGAATGTATTTGAGTTGCTGAAGTTCAGGCAGGGCTTGGGTTAAGAATGTGCTCAGTTCATCCCTAGAGAGCAAACTCTGGCTTGTCCAGCAGTCTGGCCATGACCTCGTGTTCCTAGAAGTTCCTTTCAGCATTAGCTAATCAGCAAAACTCAAAAGAAGTTGGAGAACTTGGCTGGAATTTCTCAAGAAAACGTGCGTTAGTTGAGGGTTTGTTTCCGTCGATGAGAAGCCACTCGTGTATTTGTATTTGTGTCAATATAACCATAGAAACCGTGCAATCACAGAATGGTTTGGGTTGGAGGGGACCATAAAGATAATCTCATTATCTCCCTGCCATGGCAGGGACACCTCCCACTATCCCAGGCTGCTCCAAGCCCCAATGTCCAGCCTGGCCTTGGACACTTCCAGGGATCCGGGGCAGCCACAGCTGCTCTGGGCACCCTGTGCCAGGGCCTCACTATCCATATAAATAACACTATTTAAATAGAAATATTAATGTTGGCCAGGAATTTTTCATTGCACTTTCAGTTTTTAGGTACAACTCCTTTCCCTCCTTCACTGTAGGATTTTTCTCTCCCTTTAGCCAATTACCTCCCAACAGAAATAGCCTTCACTGCCTCCCAAACAGATTGCTGCTGCTTCAAAGATTGTTCCATTTAGTTTAGTGAATGTGTCAGAGGACTCCTCAGATCAGCAGGAGATAGGCAAAGCCTGGGGGTCAAATAATATCCGAGCTGGCATCCTTACCCCTTTTACATCCCGTCCTCATTGGCTTTATTGAACTTCTCTCTGATTATCTGAATTAAAGGCAGCAGCAGATCAGGGATTTGTTTCCTGTGATAAATAGGGACCTACAGACAAAAGAGATGGGGGCAGTTAAAACAGCAAGATATTGCTGCATCCTGCCTGTGGAGTGTATTGGATTTGTCCAAGCCATGAGGATTTCCTGACAGTTCACTCACTCTTGAGGGTAACGAGGTTGGAGGAAGCAGCCTTATCTCCTTGTTTAAAGTCAATAGAGTGCAAGAAGCTTGCAAATGTCTCTCTAACCCGATTATCTTTCTTGTTTTCATTTCTGAACGTTAGCGATACCTTTTCAAGTCAAAGCCACTTAATGTCAGCAAGCCCTGCCTTGATTTGCCTCTTCTTTCTGTCTTTTTGCCTTTTTAGTTATATTGGAAAAACTGCAGCTTGGGTGCAATTAAATTCATTTGGGATTTACTGCTCTAATCTGAGTGGTTCCAGAAAACCTGTGTGATTAGTTACTAATTCACTGCCCAGTCGTTTATACCAGCTGAGTTCTGTCCATGGTGTTGCAGTACCCCAGGAATGAGGGATATTAGGGTTAAAGTCTTCTGTGAGGGTGGGGAGGCCCCTGGATCCCTGGCAGTGCCCAAGGCCAGGTTGGACATTGAGGCTTGGAGCAGCCTGGGACAGTGGAAGATGTCCCTGCCCATGGGAGGGGTTGGAACTGGATGATTTTTGGTCTCTTCAAACCCAAACCATTCTATGATTTTATAATCCTAACAATTTTAGATCATATGACTAAAAATGCCTGATGTTCTGCAGTGTCTGTGGAAGGAGGGTTAATGTAGATTATAGATGGAAAGATAAAAGAATGAAGAGAAGTAAAAATCCTCGGTCCTTGAAAGATGAAAATGTGTCTTTTATAACCAGCTGCAAGGGGGAACAGAAAACTACAAATTGCTAACTCAGAAGTCAGACAAGTTACTTCCAAATGTAATTAGGAGCGAGTGCCCAAACAGCTGTGACATGCCAGGGACGAGTCAACACGGCTTTTGTGCCAGGAACTCTTGTCTTACAAAATCTTGCCTCACAAAATCTTGTCTTCCAAATCCATCACAGTGCTCTGAAGGGCTTAACAAGCGGATGGAAAGGGACAGGGCTGTCACTGCAGCCCGTGAGGGGTTCAGAGAGGCTTTGGACCAAACCTTTCACCAGAGCTTCCCTGGGAGATTGAGCAGCTGTAAAGGACAGAAAGCTGCATGGGCAAAAATTGGGTTAAAAGATAAGAAATACAACCAGGAAATCATCCATTTCATGTGGTGGAAGGAGATCTGCTGTGCTGTATCCATGAGATGTGTCCTGGGGACTGCACAACTGAGCCTTTTCATAAACAGCCTGGGAAGAGGAATAGTCTTTAATTTGCTGATGATATTAGTTAGGCTGCTAGAGATGAAAGCTGGCTGTGAAGGACTGCAGAGAAACCTTCTGAGGCAGCTGGAACAGGCATTAAGATGAGAAATGGGACTCACTGAGGAGTGATGCACATTCCAAAAACACAAAGAAGATGATGGACTCTGAGCTGACTCTGACCATGGAGGAACAAGACTTCATATTGCAATAAATAGTCTCATGAAAATGTCAGCCCCAGTGCTCAGGAGTGGTCTAAAAGGTAAATAGGCTGTTAGAAAGTACTAGGGGAGAAATAGGAAAACAAAACAAAGCACCAGCAGCCCTCTATAAATCTGCTGCGCCTGAAACTGCTTGTGCAGGTTTTCCCTACCCCTCCCTGATCCCAGGGAGGATAAAGCAGAGTGAAAAAAGATTGAGAGAAAAGCAATAAGGTGGTTCAAAGTTTTGAAAGGGCTCAGGCTGGAAAAGAAGAAAATGAAGGAAAGTGCAGCATAAGCTGATAAAATCGTGAGGGGAATGGAAAGGGTGAGTGAGGAGAGATTGTCCCCCAGGAGAAATGAGGAGATGAAGTTAGAAAATTGTTTCAAACATTGCATGTTTCAAACAAGCAGAAGGAGCTGCTCCCCTGACTGTGTTGGTTACCTGTGAGTTCCTTTACTTTGACTCTTACAGGTGCTAAAAGTGCCCATGGAGCCAAGGGAAAGCCAAGGAAAAGGCAGGAGACTGGGAAGGTGTCAATGTCCTTAAGCATCTTCTGCTGGCTGCTCTCAGGGGAACACAAGGACAGAGCAGTTATGGGCTGACCCAGTGGGGTCTGTGTTGTGTTCTTAGAAAAGAGAGGGTGAAAACCAGGTGTCCTGTCCACAGGACAGAGCCTGACATCACATAGGTGGTGCTGCAATTGAGCTGGGGTTGGACTGCTCTGGTTCCTCTGAAGAGCCAGGAGAGCCACAGTGAGAAACCTCCTCCCATCATTGCTGTTTTTATCAATTAATAAATAATAATAATAGTAAGAAGAAGAAGAAGAAACTCCAACACAGCAGTAATTTCAGGTGGCAGCCTCCATCCTCCAAAAGCCTGGTGAGCCTTTCTTGGTTTTTTGCTTGTTTATGTTAAAATCATTCCTGACAATTTGATAGCCCAGGCACAAAAACTATTTACCCAGCTCATTCCCTGCAATGAGCAATAAGTGAGATAACAATTGGAAATTTCAGAGGCTGCTGAAACACCACTCCAAGAGCTGTGTCTTTATCCCAATCTGCCTGTGGAATGCTGAACACTGCTGCGGGGCCAGAGGATGGGGTATTGCAGCTGACTGTTTCAGAAGGACCTTAATGGACTGATACTCTGCTTGTCTCAGATTATTTTGGAGGTGAATTTATAAAACCTGCAGAGGAATGTTGCTCCTGACATGCAGCAGCTGTACAGAAATATTTCCAAAGCCTGTTGCCTTCCGGAGATTAAAAATAAGAGCAGGAAGTTGTTCCTCTGCTTCAGAGCACAGTAGGCTTTGTACATCCAGGAAGATATTACCTATAAAACAGTGAAATGCTGAGAATCCTTCTCGTTTTTTCTGGTGAGTCAGTGCTAGCCCTGCCTTCCAGTTGGGAAGCTTTCAGAAGGCAGTGAAGTAACAAGAGGCTGTGAACATCACTCTAACCCACTCACTCTTCCTGTGTTCCCTGTATTGTTAGTGATCCCTTGCTAGGTCAAACAGACTTAACACAGCTGAAGAGCAATTTTATCTGCTGTTATTTGTGTGAGAGAGATGAGATTCCAGCTCAGCTGGTGTAACTTGCAGCCTGTGGGCATTATCTTGGAAAAACAAATCCATTCTTTTCTGAGGCTCCTTACGAGCTCGTTCTACTGACAATAAACTTTGCAGGAGCCCACACACGGCACCATCTAATCCACAAGTGTGAAATTGGGATGTGTCAGTGAGTGAGGCTGCAATTCATGCTCATTCCATATCTCAGAGCTCTATTACTGGTGTACTCTGATAAGGGATTACATGGAATCGTGTCGTTGTCTTCCTCTGTGGCAGCCCCAGCCTCCATCCAAACAGGAGCCTGCCCAGCAGCTATCACAAAATAGAGCTGTAGCTGTGATGCTCAGCAACTGCAGCAGGCTCCTGGATCCTCTCTGGAGGCAATAGAATCATTCCACTGATTCCTGTGGAAATAAAACACCCCAGTGCTCTGTCAGGATCGGTGTCAGCGCGCTTGGGTTGTTTGTGATATTTGGGATTAGATCCATAGCTGGAATAAACCAGCCCTCCTCAGCAGCTTCCCTGGTTTTACTACACTTACTTGGCTTGTTGAATCTGAGGGCAGACAAGGCAGTTTGGATCAGGTTGTCGAATTTCATGCATAATTCATGATTTCATGCCCAGCTTTTCTTGGCAGAGCTATAGGCAGCCTCTTGATTTACGGCTCATTGTGACTGAACGTTGTCTGCTCTAAATTTACCCTCCAAATTCATCCAGGAATGTACAAACCGGTGCTGTAACGCAACCACCTGTGCCTTGAACCCGGGAGCAGTGTGTGCACATGGGCTCTGCTGCGAGGACTGCCAGGTGAACCACGGGAAATGTCTCTTTTCGGGGTGGGGAGGGCAGAATTCCATGTTTTTCCCTGCTTCAGTGTGGTAAGCAAGGATGGAGGACAAGCAAATTGGTATTGATCAGCATTAAGACACTTGCATATCATGTGAGCAATTGAAAAATCCCCAAAATATAAATTGTAGGAGCAGCAGATCAACAGATCTTTTAAATTGTCTCTGTGCTTTTCGTGGCCCCTTCAGTTGCTCATGCAAAACTTCCTTTTCGTGAACTTCATGTGCTTTAATTTTTCTCATTCTTACATGGCAAGCAGTGATGAAATGCTGAACCTCTTTTGGGGGGGGAAGGCTCCTAAATTATTAATTCTATCAACAGCATATGTATTTTTAATAGCAGATCATCAGCTGTTGTGGTCTCCTAACACTCTGTAAAAGCCAACTTGCCACAGGCATTTACCTGCTTGAATTCTCAGACCCTCCCTTGCCCGTGGGCTAGTAAAACATCCAGCAAGTTGCCATCGTGTCTGTGGCTACCCACGAGCTTGGAGCAGCAAGGGATCCCCACAGCCAGGAATTGCTTTTTAGCAAAATCAATCTTCGTGTCCTTTGCTTTTTAGCAAAGGCAATGTGATTAAAATTCAGGGCTGCTCCCAGAGCACACCCAATTTTTGTGGCTGCTGTTGAGATGTGAATGTTCAGACTGGCACATTCCACCATCACTTCCAAAAAAGGTATCATTTTCCGTGGAAATCAGTACAGGACAGAAACATTTACATGGACTAGTCTCGTAATTAAGTTTGAGGCGATCTTGATGCCCATCACAACAATATTTCCATGAGGAAATGTAACTCCATAGATTCATTTGGGTTTGAGACCTATTCAAGATCGTCCGATTGAACTTTCCAACCTGGGAATTGTTGGGCATCTGAATCCACAATCAAGTGGGCTGCTGGCTTCCTGAGCCCTAACACAGCACAGTGTTCTGTGATCAGCTGGGTGGAAAGGTCTCTGATCTGACTTTTGCCCAGTGCTCCAGACCCTCCTTTCCAGAGTTTTTGTGTTCAGACAGGTTGGAGGAGCCACACTGCAAACATCAGAGCTGGGGTTGCCGTCTGTCTTGAGCCGTGTGTGCAGCTCCATCTGCCCCTCCCTCCTGCCAACCCCTGCCAGCTGTGTAACCTCAGAGCTGTGTAACCCCTGCCCTGTCCTCTGCGCTCAGCTGGGCCCGGGCCAGGGCAGAAATCTGCTCCCGTGCTGCATGGCTGACCCAGCCACGGCGCTGACGTTCTCTTTGTTTTGCAGCTCAAACCAGCGGGGATTTCCTGCAGAGAGTCGAGCAATTCCTGTGACCTGCCCGAGTTCTGCACGGGGGCCAGCCCGCAGTGCCCGGCCAACGTGTACCTGCACGACGGGCACGCGTGCCACGGCATGGATGGCTACTGCTACAACGGCATCTGCCAGACACACGAGCAGCAGTGCATCACCCTCTGGGGCCCAGGTGAGAGCCAGCACAGGGACACAGCTCCCACAGCGGCTCGGGGGGGATAGAAGGGTCTGAAGGATGCAGCACCGATCTGTAGCTGTTTGAATAATGAGGGGCACTGGTGAGGCCACACCTTGAGTGCTGTGTCCAGCTCTGTCCCTTCAGTTTAGGGAGGACACTGAGTGCTGTGTCCAGCTCTGTCCCTTCAGTTTAGGGAGGACACTGAGTGCTGTGTCCAGTTCTGACCCCTCAGTTTAAGGAGGACACTGAGTGCTGTGTCCAGTTCTGTCCCTCAGGTTAGGAGGGACACTGAGTGCTGTGTCCAGCTCTGTCCCGCAGTTTAGGAGGGACACTGAGTGCTGTGCCCAGTTCTGTCCCCTCAGGTTAGGAAGGACACTGAGTGCTGTGTCCAGTTCTGTCCCTCAGTTTAGGAAGGACACTGAGTGCTGTGTCCAGCTCTGTCCCTTAGGTTAGGAAGGACACTGAGTGCTGTGTCCAGCTCTGAGCCCTCAGTTTAGGAAGGACGTAGAGACACTTGAGCAGATCCAGAGGAGCCAACGAGGCTGGTGAGGGGCTTGGAACACAAACCCTGTGAGGAACAGCTGAGGGAGGTGGAGAAAAGGAGACTCAGAGGTGACCTTATCACTCCCTACAACTCCCTGAAAGGTGGCTGTAGCCAGGTGGGGGTTGGTCTCTTTCTCCAGGCAGCACTGACAGAAGGAGAGGACACAGACTCAAGCTGTGTGATGGGAAATACAGGTTGGATATGAGGAAAAAGTTTTTCATGGAAAGAGTGATAAAGTACTGGAATGGTCTGCCCAGGGAGGTGGTGGAGTCACCATCCCTGGATGTGTTTAAAGACAGACTGGATGTGGCACTCAGTGCCATGGTTTAGTTGAGGTGTTAGGGCGTGGGTTGGACTTGATGATCTTGAAGGTCTCTTCCAACCCTGTGATTCTTGATTCTGGGTGATCCATTCCAGCCTTGGTTTGCTGTCGTGTTCGTTTCTCGCAGCAGGACGTAACGAGGCTCATGCTGTAAATGGATAGGTGAACTTAGACAAATCTTGTCCTCCTGACTTTGACATGGCCTGATGTCACCCCACAAAGTGCTGAACGCTCCTGGCAGGTTGAAATCATAGCCCTTTTCAGACTGCTGTGTGAGCTGTGCTCTAGACAGCTCATCTGCAAAACAGATGTGTCTGCTGCATCCCCAGCCAGGGCTCAGCTTTTGACATGAACATGAGACTCCCAGACCATTGTGTGTATTTTACTAACTGGTGTCACCTGGAAACTGCCTCCTGACAGTGCCTTTAGCAGGGTGTGCACTGAAGCAGAAAGGGATTTTATTCTCCCGTGGGAATTTGCTCCCTTTTTGCAGAAATCTGGTAACATGAGTTCTTGAGTTGTTCTCAGCATCTCTCCCAGGAAAGTGTTCACCTTTCTATAAAGCCCTGTGACCCTTCCACTGCAATGCCAGTATTAACTCAGCGTTTTGGTATGAATCCAAATCAATCCTCCAGCATCTCTGACCTTCTATCTCAAATCTGAAAAACATTTACCTCTGCTAAGGAGAAGCATGACTTAGAGATAGGTGTACTTATTTCTTTTAAAGTAACTTTTCCAGCCTCTTTCAATTCAGCATCTCTAACTCTTCACCAAAACTTCTGTATCAATATAATGGTACACAGATGTTTCCCTTGGTCAAAACCCTCCCCAGAACTCTGCTGAAGAATTTATCTGTTTCCTTCCCAGACAACATGGACTTTTTGTAATCTCCCTTTAAAAGAGCATTAAAGCATTTCAAGAGCCAGCCCCAGTGGTACAGACAGCAGGTCAGCTTGCCCACGTGGGTATAAGAACACGTTTAGAAGGAGTTCCAGTTCAAAATTAAACTCCTCACGTGGAACAAACCGTGCCTCTGCTCCAGTCCCCCGAATCCCACGCGTGTCGTAGAGTTGATATGAGCTCATAGAGCCATGGACAATTATAGCCTCCAGTCTTAGTCAGACTGGGACTTCTAATCCCTGGATGCAGAGACATTTTCTCTTGCAGAAAGCAAAAATCTCCTCCTGAACCAGTTTCCCATGCCGTGGAAAGTTACTCAGTCAAGCTGTTCGTGGTTTCAGTGGCTGAGAAAAATTCCTCTAAAGGTCAGGGAGCTGAATTGCTGCAGCTCCTTGCCAGGTCTGCTTCCTATCACAGCAATTCCACCAAAACCCTGGGCTGCCCTCATTCTTTCCTGTCTTCCTTCTTGGGACTGTTCAATACAGGCACTGCCATGCGTGGAGGCTCCAGGGTCCAGGCTGTGGGGGTCTGTTTATGACAAAGGTGTTTTGTTAACACAGTTCAAACAGACTTGGACTGGAATAACCTTTGTTTTTGTCTTGGGAAGGCCCAAGGATAAGGATTTTAAATAGGGAGAGTGGGCCATGACCAAACCTGAACCAAAAGTCTTAATTCTTGCCACGTTTTTGGAAGGATAGATTAAAAATAAACACAGAGTCCCAGAACGGTTTGGGCTGGAAGGGACATTAGAGATTATCTCGTTCCATCCCCTGCCACGAGCAGGGACACCTTGCACTAGACCAAGTTTCTTCCAGCCCAGTCCCGCTGGCCTTGGACACTTCAAATGATGCCTGTATTCTGGATTTAAAGACTAGAGATGTGAATATCCACTGCTTTATCACACATCTGGCTGAAGTATGAGCTGGCAGATGTGGGGTGGAATAGGAAGAGAGGTGGGTGGCTCATGCAGTTAGAAAAATATCACGGTACAGATTAAAGAACTGCACATCTTTCCAGCCTTGCTTGCAGCACAAAGAGAGCTTTGACATTCTAAGATGCTGTCTCTGGACTTTGTATCAAAAATGTACATTGGAACCTTTCACCAGGTTGTTGTGTCTGATTAGAATTGTTTTTAACAACTGCCTGTGTTGGAGTGAAGTAGTTTTGTGGTTTAAAAAAAAATTCTGCCTTCTAAAGAAAAAAAAATAGATCACAATTCATTTTCATTCTCTCCTTATTTTCTTCTTCCCAGTAGGAGAAATCCATGCAGAACAAAATACAATAACTTTTCCTCAAATAATATTCGGTATATTGAATTCCTTATTACTGTCTTCCCTTGTACATCTTTCTTTATTCATCAGGTTACAGATGTCCAGAAGCTCAATGATAAATGTCAATCTCCATGTTTTTAGATCTATTTAAAGGAAAATGATGATCGCTGTCAGAGCTTGTTTACATTAGGCTGAGCAGTAGGAACCTGTTTCCAGAAAAGCACTTGCATTTCCTTGGGGTTGTTTTGTTACTCTCAACACAGTGATTCAGATAAAATAGAGGAATATTTTTTTTTTTTGCTCTTTCTTATCTGCATGGAAAGCAGGGTGGGAAGGAGAAGGGAGGAGCTCCTGGGGACAATCTCTGAAAATAACCATGAGTTTTTCTCAGAGCCCAGGTTGATTCCAGTCTGCACCCAGAGCTCCCAGAGTTCTCCATTCTCTCTCTCTCTCCCTAATTCATGACATTTTTATCCTTGGGGAGCAGGAACTGCTGGTGACCTTTTTTGGTCCGTATTCAAAAATATCAAACTGCACTGATCTGACCTATTGATAGCAGTGACTGCAAAATGCATCAATAGTGATGCTTTGTGTGGTGTCTGACTCCACTGGCATTTCCCAGGAGAACCAGCTACACAGACAGAGCAGCTTGAGACAGAGAAACCATTGATTACCAAGGAACAGAAGATTCTCCACTTGAAACTCATGGCTTTTTCTACACTGACAAGAAGAGGATTTTTTGGGGAAGTTTGTCAGTTTGTCTTCTGTATTTCCCCAAGTGGGGAAAAAAACAATGATTTTGGGAGGCCAATGGCAGGCATTGATTTAATAATTAGAACACATTTAAATGTGTTGCATGGACATGGCCATTTGTTTAGGCAGGAACAGTCTTAATGTAGATGTCAGTATTTGTTACTGCGTGAGATCTTTGCAGGTTCTGCCAGGTAGAACCCTACAGACACAAAATAAATGGGCTGCCCACCTCAGATATCTGAGCAAACCATTGCTATCCTGCTTTTGAAAAAATGCTAGTTGTCCAAGCACTGCAATTTTCTGAATTCAGTGAAATCAAACTATTTTGATCACCACAGATTTATGGCCAGGCCTTTTTCTTCTAGAGATGGGAAAGATATTAAATCAAATTCTCTGGGGTGGTGACATCATCCTCCTAAAATGCAAAAAAAAGCTCAACCCCATCTTGCTCTTGTCCAGACAGAACAAGGATCACCAGGATGGGGAGAGAGGCCAAGGGCAGCTTGTGGAACTTTTACTTTGCAGCAAAAACAAATTTAATGAGCTGAAACCCAGCTCACACGACAGAGAACTGTGATTTTTATGTTTACATTTATTTGCACAGTTATTCATGGTGCTGGCTGGCACAGCCTGAGCCACAGAGCTCCAGCCTGTTACTCAGAGGTTGCTTTTTCCCCTCTCCCCACCCACAGACAGCTGGGAACTGAACTGAAATACCTTCCTTTTCTGCTGTCAGCCTGATTGAGGATGTTTCTCGTGTTCATGGGATCAGCACCATGGTCAGAAATTTCCCTCATTCCTTTCAAGAGACCGTGTTGGTGTTTTCCTACAGCAGCAGGTCTGAAATGACACAGCATTTCTGTGCCCTGAAACTTCTCTTTTTTCATTATTTTATTTCCTTGGCGACTGCATAGGGAAAGAAGGGGGGTCATCAATATACACGTTTGGAGAACAAAACCAAAAATTTCCAGGCTGCCAGCTGCAGTGGTGAGCTTTGACCTTCTGCAGCTTCCAAGGGCTGATTTAATCCCTTGAATGAGGCTTGGCGTGGAAAGGCTGACAGGACCTTAATTACAGGGTCATGATACTATAATTACCAATAGCAAAGTGAAATAAACTCTGCTCATCCAGCTCAAACCACTTAATAACCACCAGAAATCCTTCACAAATAATTCTGCCTCTGCCTGCAGAGGTAGAAAATAGAGGAAGACAGGACTTGCTGCTTCAGTTTATGTGGTGCAGTCGTGATAAATGGGTTTCCTCCAGAAACACAACATTACAATTCCCTTCCTTAAGCATCCTCTGAAAACCTCCTTTTAACTTGGTAGCTCCATCTGTTCAGCATCTTACACTCTGATATGTTTTCATCCATAAAAAAGTGCAAACATTGTGAGAAGCCAGTGGGGAGAGGGAACAGCCACCTGAATTCCAAGCAACAGCATGTCTTGGTTGGATACCAGAGGCAGAAATTGAAGCTGGATTTTGGTCTCCAGGCTGCACATGATCATTGGGTACCAGGTGTTTTCACACACAGACTGCTCCGAGCCTGGCAGGGGAGTGGTTTTTTGTGCTCCATGAGATCCTTTTTCTTGTCAAGTGTTATTAGCTGGAGTTAAAGCTCAGTGTCTGGGCCCTGCAAGGATGCTGCAGATGTGTTTCCCTTCCTGTGGGCTGCTTTCCATCATCTCTGCAATGCCTGACTTCTGAATTCGGGGAAAAATCAGCCACGCAAAAAACTTTCACCAGGTGAAAGAGGAACACCTTAAACTCTCTCAGTGTTCAGTGAGTGCATTCCCTTTTTAAAACCTTTTCTAGAATGAGCCTGTGTTACATCCCTTGCAGTCAGAGCACAGGACACGAGCCTTCATTTGGCTTTTGGCAGCTTTGGGAGGGGACAGCATGTCTGGGCTCTGCAGCCACATCTCCAAGGGAACATCCAGCCACTGCAATTCCAGGGCATCAGCTGAGCTGGGGCTGAGGCTCCTGGCCAAAAACAAGACCCAGAGCAGCTGCACATGACCAGGGCTGCACAAGCTGGTCCTTGCACATGTGGGACAAAAAGCAGTTTTGGAAAAAGCAGTTTTAGGAAGACCAGTTTTGGAAAAAGCAGTTTTGGAAAAAAGAGTTTTGGAAAAAGCAGTTGTAGAAAAAGCAGCCTGTCTTAGCCTCTTGCTCCCAGAATATTTCTGCCCTCCCCAGCCCTTCCAAAGCTGCTGTAGAATATGCACATGGTAATGTTTGTCTCAAGCTGAACAGTAAGCGTGCCCACCCTGGAAAGATGAGGAGGGAATCCACATGCTGAAAATGGAAATTTAACTTTTGTTTTTTCTGCACAGCGCCTTGTCTGGATGCTTTTGTTGACTTTTTTTTTATTATTGCTTGAACTTTAAGAAAAAAGAATTGAAAGAATCCTGTGTGAGTCCCTTTTAACAGTTCCAGATTTGAAAAAATATTCTGAACTCAGCAAGCTTGATCGTAATCTTCCAGAGAATTTCAAGCTCTTGTCCTTCTCTCCAGGGAACTAAAAGCTCATATTCTGTTCCTTCTGTGCCTTTCTTTCTGAATTTTCCAGTTTCAGCATGTAAAAATGTTAGAAGGAAAAGAGGGTGCCATCTTAAGGCTCTCCAAGTTTTAATATTTTGTCCTTAATAGCATTAGATTGCTGTTCAGCAGTATATAGTATTAGTCAAGCTTCTGACTATGAAATGCAGATAATTAATTGAAGTTTTAATCTCTGAGTTTTCAGTGAAAAGATCCACACTGGCTGGAAGTTTTACAATTATATTTGTATTTTCTTCTCCAGGAATCTGACCCCCTTTTATTTTTAAGAAAAAAAGAGAACATTTTTCTCCTTGAAGGCTTTCAAATGAAATCTTCAGGCTGGTTTAAATAAATGCTATGTTTTACCCACAGTCAGAAGCATACACACTTGGAAGTGGCTCAAAACATTTGACAAAATGTAGCATTAGTTGAAATATTCTGTCTCTGGTAAAGATCAGGAGCACTGTAGAAATGGGATATTCTCAGCCTTTGGGCTATCACATCTCTTGCTGCCAAGTTCTTTTTGCTTGAGTTTGGCTGATGTGTCAAAAGCACAGAAATGCAGTTAGCAGGTCTCTGATCAGAGTTTTAGCCAGAGTTTCTCCTCAGCTCCTTTTCTGCTCACAGCCAGTCTCCCTGTTGGAGCAGTTGAAATGTTGGTGGTGACTTGATGGTGCTGTTAATTATTTTCATGGAAAGAAAATACAGAGGAGTAAAGAGCCCTAACAAAGGGCCTCCTAATCTTGTAAGAAGCAGCAATTATTGGCTGGAAATGAAAGCCACACTTCACTGTAGAACAAAGGGATTAAATTCCAATACACAGACTAATGAATTGTTGCAGCAGTCAAACCAGGGAAGCAGATCCTTCACCTCTTCAACATTCCAGATGAACAGATGCATCTTCCCCTAGAAGGTATTCTGTAATTGGTTATAATCTGGGGGGAAATGAGCAGGAGATTTTATGTCTAAAACATTAGAAGAGGTGTTCTAATAGTACCCTTGAACTTCTGAAGTGCAGGGATGAATAATCTGCCTGCACAAGCTTTTCCAGCCCTGCTCTCACCAGGGAAGTTCCTCTGCCATTAGGATGTGTCTCTATCAGAAGAGACCACAGTAGATAACAACCAGATGCTGCCTGGACTCCCAGATTCCCACTTCTACCACGATGGCAGAAATGTGCCTTCTTCCATGTCAGCCTTTCCTCCCACTGATGCCTTGGGGAAGGCTGACCTGGAACAGAGGCTGTACAAAGCTAGAGAATAAAGTAGATATTTATTAAAAGGCCTTTAAGGGTGCACCTTGGGCAGGACAAGAGCCTGGCCAGGGCTACACCCAGGGTGGACCCAAAATGGTCACAAAATGGTCACAAAATGGACAAACGGTCACGAGGTCTCACACTTTCGTAAGTTTTGGTCCATTTGCATATTGGGGTTTAATTGTCCAATTACAGCTTCAGATTATGAAGTCCCACCCTTCTTGTTTTCTCCCTTCAGCCCACTGTTGTTTGTGCTTTTGGGTCTGAAAACTTGTACCAGTTGTCCTTGGTCTGCAGCAGGACAAGGATTTGTTTTGTGTCCCTGCTGTGTGCAGAGCTGAGTGACCCTGAATGTGAGCTCAGAGCTGCACCCTGGGCAGCACAGAGTCTGGAAAACATCAAAGCTCAAACTTAAGGCATCATCAGGAGTGGATGTCCTGAGGTTTAAGGTGGGATGGATTCCTTTCCTCTCCCCAGTACTTCAGCCTGAGTTAATAGCAGCACATTTCCCTTTGCCATGTCAGGTCCTCATATCTTTACACCCAGTTTACGACTGGATTTTTTTTCTGTTGCCTTGTTCTCAATTGCTGTCAAACAGGCCCTTCTTGAAAAGAATTCTCTTTGGGGTCTCACCAGAACATGGACTCCTGCAAAAGAAAGGAGTTCACTTTCCAGCTGGCCTTTGTCTGTCTGGTATTTGCTAGCAGTTTTTGTGTCCTAGGAGGATTGGCAAGAGGGCTATCACCTCGAGAAATCGTGGAAGAGAAGGAGTTCTGAGTTCTGAGTTCTGAGTCTGTTGCTCAGCACTGCCAAGAGAGACAAATAACTCTGGCAATCCCACACGTGCAAACTCTTCCATCAGCATGCGGCTCCAGCACCGCCGCTTGGTTGGGCCTCATCAACATGCAGCTCACCTCCCCCCTTTCCCCTAAAGCACCAGCAGAGCTCAAAGGAAATTATTAAAAACACCTTGTATGAGATGAAAGTTCTGATTAGGTTTTGTTTCAGGTGCGAAACCCGCTCCTGGGATCTGCTTTGAGAGAGTCAATTCCGCCGGAGACCCTTACGGCAACTGCGGGAAAGACTCCAAGAGCTCCTTTGCCAAATGTGAACCCAGGTAGGGCAAAACACAGCAACAGGTGCTGGGAGGGGGCTTGGAACACTGAAGAGGCTTTACCTAACCTTTGGTTGTGTTTATTTCCCTCAGGGATGCCAAGTGTGGAAAAATCCAGTGCCAAGGAGGAGCAAACCGACCCGTGATCGGTACCAATGCTGTTTCCATAGAAACCAACATCCCACTCCAGGAGGGTGGCAAGATCCTGTGCCGTGGCACCCACGTGTATTTGGGGGATGATATGCCCGACCCTGGGCTTGTGCTGGCAGGAACCAAGTGTGAAGATGGAAAAGTAAGATTCTGGAATACTCCCAGACACGGGGAACATCACTGCCGTCATTCTGCCAAGGGCTTTGTACTTCTTTTTTCTTTGGGATTTTTTTCCCCCCACAAAATAATTGCTTCTCATGCTCCAACTGAGGCAAATTTTATTTCCTTCTGGCCACTGTTCTGGATTATAGATTTTCAGATGCAAATCTGAGCAACCTGATCTGGTGGAAGGTATCCCTGGCCATGGCAGGGGACTGGAAGTAGGAGAGCTTTAAAGTCCCTTCCAACCCAAACCAGCCTGGGATTCTGCACAAAGCAAGTTGCTTAAGTCTGTGACTGATCTTTTTGAAGACAGTCCCAAGTATCTGCCCATGGAGGCTTGAGGTTTTCTGCAAAATAAGTACAGCAAAATACATTACAGGCTTATTAATGAGTTCCTGAGTTCAATGTATTCCCTTTCCCAGCATCTCTGGCATTGCAAAATTGTCATTAACTTCACTTGAGGTTTCAAAATGTATTTTATCTTCTGATTATGGCTCCCCACTTTTTTTTTTTTCACTCAGGAAAACCTATCTCTCTATGCACTCTTAGAAATCTATAAACCCATTGATGCTCAGCCACCAAAACCGATTTTTGCAATTGTGTTTTGCAAACTTTGGGAATTATCCACTGTGAATGCAGCCCAGATTTCACATGGCTGTGTCATTCTAAGTTTCTTTTTTGTGAGGAAAGCAAGTGAGAAAAATGGGAGGCAGCCAAGGGTTTACAGGGGGAGGAGGAATGGAAAGCAGTCCAAGAGCTGTTGAAATGAAGGAGGTTTCCATGCCCTCAGTGGATTGCTTGCAAAAAGGAGGAAAAACAAGTGCTTTGATAATTTGTGGTAAATTCAAGTAAGCCTCTGAATTTCTGAATGCTTTTGAATTACCTTGGATTATCTCACTGAGCTGGGAACAGGTTTGAAATCCATCCCCAGTGAAACCACAGCTCTGCTCCAGGAAAACAACCCTTACAACATTTCTAAGTCAATCTGTTATAAAAAGTCTTTTCAAAGGCAACTCAGCACTGAGAAAGCACCCCATTATGTTTTACTAATGAGTATTTAATCTTTCTAATCTATCTAATCATACACATCCACACTATAGAATACACAGGCTAATACTTCTGAAATTGTATGTTTTACTTTGAGGACATTAGTGCATTTGTATTATGGATTAAGAATATGAATTTAAATATTCTTGGGTTTTCTCAACTGGAGATGCACAATTTGAAACGCAGCCATTTTAATGTGATCAGAATTCTGGGAGCTGCTGCACTGAGAATATTTGAATTGTGAATAGTGCTGTAATCAGACCATATTCTCTCCATGCCTGCATGTTGATGCCAATTCACTCTAATTTCCTTTCCATTTTTCCTTCTCCCCAGGGGATAAGTGCCCTGATTAAGCATCCCTGTCGCCTCCTTCAACACTATTCCCAGCTTAATGCTAATTATTGTGACTGACTTTTAGTACTACTGAACTGCACTGCAGTTAAACATGAGCAAAAATGTGCAGTGTGGGGCTTTTTTGACCTTTTTTGTTGTCAACATAGCATGGGAACAGTTATTCTAGTCCTAATTTCTTCTTTTTTCAGTTTAGGGTAGGGTAACTTCTCATTACTGACGTGCTCATCACTTGTGTGGTTGTTTGATGTTATTATTACTCAGCACTAATCTTGTTTAACCTCAATTTTCAGCTCCACTGGCAGAGTAAAGTTTATCTGCAATGACTAGAAAACAAAACAAAACAAAAATTGAGTTTTGTTCCGGTGCATATGCTATTTGTTTACTTCCATTTCCTATAAATATTAAATGTTAAATAGGGCTGGTTTATATCTGACACCAAAAAAACTGTTTAACTTGGAAAAACTTAGAAAGATCTTGGTTTTCCTGGAAAACAATGATGGGCCCATAAAAATCAATGACCTCACTTAAATATTCACCTACCCTGGGTCCAGATCCTGTACTGGAATGAAAAATATTTCACCATTGATACAAACAAAACTGATAATTTACACCATGAGGATCTAAAGCTTTCTTTGAGGAATCATCTGCTGCTGTGAAGAAATAAAGGCAGACAGAGCAGGAACCTGGAGGAATCCGCTCAGTACCGTCCTAGTCCTGAAAAAAGATGCAAATTACTGATTTTTAAATTGGCTTAAAAACCTCCCAAAGCCCAGGGTCTCCCCACTAGTTCCACTTGAGTGGAACTGTGAGGGTTTGCTTGCACAAACTCAGCATGTCAGCACGATGAACTGTGTGTGAAACCAGGGCTGGCCAGGAGAGCAGAACTCAACTTGCTCAGATTTGGATTTCAAAGCCTTTAAAAGGCTGAGGAAAAGAAGAAGAAGACACCCAATCCTGGTGTCCTTTGTGCCCATATAATGATATATATTTGTGTGTTGGGAAATATTAACTGCTGAAAGAAGGGGTACGATGTCCTGGGAGCCCCAGCAGCTCTGTCCCTGGTAAAACTCCTTTTCACTTTTATTTGGCAGATTTGCCTGAACCGCCGGTGCCAGAACACCAGTGTTTTTGGAGTCCATCAATGTGCCACCAAGTGCCATGGACGTGGGGTAAGCATCTAGCAAAACATTCTCAAGAACCACTGGACAAGAAATCACTTTCTATAATGGCTTTGAGATCTATAATTGCCTCCAATAGATCAGTCAGAGTCACTGCAATACGTTTTTGTTACATATTTCCATTTCCACTGTCCCTTACACGAAATTGTTTTTATTTGAAGAAGCAATGTTTATCAGGCAGTAATTATCTTGTTCTTAATTGACAGCCTGTGATACAAAGGGATCTTGTAATCCTCAAAGCAATCTGAAGTCTAACCCTCCATCATGAAGAATTCCCATTAAAAATCAAAAATGCACTATCTCCATAAATACAAAGAAATTCAAATTTTTGAATTGAGCATTGGAAGCATTTGGATTGAGAGTCAAATGAAAGAGCATTTCCAAAAACATTAAAATAAAGGAAAACCATATTGATGAGTTTTGTGGCATGAAAGTGGCACAGAATGAAAAATGTGATGATATAATTTAAAAATATCAGTGGTTTGAAACCCAGTTTATATTATGATAATTATGTCAAGCTCTGCCTTATTAACCTTGATGTGCTGATGAGCTGTTTGTTTCTCTGAAAAGCTGTGGCAGCCACATTGGAAGAGCCATAGAAATTCACTGTCCTCTCTGAGGAAGGATTTTAATTTGCATTAACTTATTTTATCACTTTGAATTTACAAAACTGAGCAGGGTTGATGGTGCTGCCTCTTATCATTGAGCTGGAATGAGCAGAGGCTTGGACTGGCATTTTTTATGTCTGTACAAACAAGAACCTCTGGTGACTCCTCAGTGGCAAAACTGACCTCATGGAATTGTAAATGGGAATTCCTGCAGGGCTTTAATTTAAAAAATAATGCTTAACAAACTATATTTTTAATTATCTTGCTGTCTTTGAAAAGCAATTTTTTTTTTTTTAATTTTACATGACCACAGCCAGTCTGAGCTCTCTGAATATTTTAGTGCTCTGCAGACAGAGGTAGCACAGTGTTTCTGAAAGCCTGCCAAGCTGACCTGGCCAGAATATTGCATGTTTAGAATAACCCAAACTCCTGTGAACTGATTTGTGTCTTGCTGAAAACTCAATTATTCATCTGTGCTGTGGGTTCTCTGTGGTGGTGGCAGACCAGTGATGGTTGGGGTTAGCACAGAATCAAGGACATTACTGACAACAAGCCCTAAGCCCAAAATCTTTATTTACAGATTGATTTTGGTGCCTAGAGAGGCCACCTAGAACAGAGGCTGGACAGTGTTAAAGGAATAAAGTAGATTTTTATTAAAAGGCCTTCAAAGGTTGCCCCTCGGGCAGTACAAGAGCCCAGCCATGGCTCCACCCAAGATGGATTCCGAGACCACTTTTATAAGTTTTGGTCCATGTACAAATTGGAGTCAATTGTCCAATGACACTTCAGGTGATGCAGTCCCACCCTCCCAGCTTGGTCTCCTCAATTCCCTGCTGTTTGCACTTTTTGGGCCTGAAGCTGCAGTGGTGTCCTTGGTCCTGGGGCTGGAGAAGGATTGTTTTGTCTGAGCTGTGAGGAGAGCTGGCTAACACTTCACGTGAAGTTCAGAGTTATGTACTAGTGCAGCACAGAATCTGGGAAATACAAAAGCTGAAACCTAAGGCATCAATTTGAGCAGCTAAATGTGACTTCAAATCCTGGGGTCAGTTTGGGGCTCCTCAGGACAAGAGGGACCTGGAGGGGCTGGAGTGTCCAGGGAAGGGAACGGAGCTGGGGAAGGCCCTGGAGCCCCAGGAGGGGCTGAGGGAGCTGGGAAAGGGGCTCAGCCTGGAGAAAAGGAGCTCAGGGGGGACCTTGTGACTCTGCACAAGTCCCTGCCAGGAGGGGACAGCCGGGGGGGTCGAGCTCTGCTCCCAGGGAACAGGGACAGGAGGAGAGGGAACGGCCTCAGGCTGGGCCAGGGCAGGCTCAGGGTGGATATTGGGAAAATTCCTTCATGGAAAGGTTTGTCCAGGCCTGGCAGAGCTGCCCAGGGCAGTGGTGCAGTCCCCATCCCTGGAGGGATTTAAAATCCACATGGATGTGGTGGCACTTGGGGACATAGGTGGCCTCATCAGTTCTGGGGAACGGTTGAAGATCTTGGAGAACTTTTCCACCCTGAGCAATTCTGTGACTCCATGCCTTCCATCGATTCAGCATGGAGCTTTCAGCTCTGTACTCACCACACAGCACTGCTTGAGGAGCAGCAAAAGGAAATAAGGAGCCTTTGGGCTGTGGGACCTCCTGAGGGAAAAGCCCTGGATCTCCTGGCTCCTTCCCCTCTGTGCAGCAGGATCAGGCAGTGTTAGTGACGAGCTCCAGTCCTTGGGGGTCTCTGATCCCACAGGGGACACTGGACGGGTCAGGTCTCTCAAGCTGTTCCCTCACTCAGGTTAAAACCACCACAGCACAGAGCACTGTGTCTCTGCAGACAGTGCAGATGTGGCACCAAAGCTCCCCGAGGGTTTCCTCAGCCCTGATCCCAGTTTCACAGGTTTCTGCGGCAACTGGGTCATCTTAGAGCCATGGGAAAATCCATACTGGGCCCAGTGCAAGCCCTTGATGGAGAGGAGAGCTCGGGGGCTGACAAGGCTCTACAACTCCTGTGCAGGCAGGAGGAACTGAAGGTACCAGGCAGATAATTCCAGCTGCTGCTGGAAGCAAAGAGAGAACAAGACTTAAGAGGTGTCTGATTATCCTCATATTATTGATGTTGTCAGCTGGGGCAACTCCAACGATTACCTGCCAGAGAAATAATGGTTTTTAGGATCCCTCTTACTCTGTTGCTCTTTGCCACCTCAGTGCAATAGGCAGCTATCAGCAAATCTCCTTTCTTCTCTAAGTTTTATTCCTCTCTGATGTGTCACTGTCTGATTAGAAGCCCTTATCAGCCAGGGCTGCTCTGGGATGTTTTTTATGTTAAGCCATTTGTCTTGTTTTGCAGGTCTGCAACAACAAAAAGAACTGTCACTGTGAGGCTGACTGGGCCCCCCCGTTCTGTGACAGGCCAGGCTTTGGTGGCAGCGTGGACAGTGGGCCCATCAGACAGGCAGGTCAGTGGGCATTCAGGCTCCACCTGGTTTTTTTCCAGGATTAAGTGTGGAAATTGCTCAGCTTCAGAAAGAATTGTTTCTACACATTGTTAATTTTATAGGATTTGATTATTCCATGCCTGTTTTACCCCGGAGTGTTGGAACATTAGTGACCACAAAGAGATGTTTCTGGTTTATGTCTGAGGACGTGACAGGACAAGCACTTTCCTCACAAGTACAAGTATCAACTAAATCTGGATGGGAAATAATGTCTGTTTTCAGATGAACAATACTATCCTAAACCAAAATGGATTCTCTGCGTGCCAGATGCTGCAGTGGGTGGCAATACTGAATTTATGGCATCATGGTTATTTCCATGACAAAGCTTCCCAGCATGATTTCACTACTGAAAGATCTTTGTTTTCTGAAGATAGCAAAGAAACCCTGGTCAGGCACTGAGCAGGCCCTTGGAAGGAATTAACTCCATGTGATTTTTTTTGCAGACAATAACAGTTTGACCATAGGAGTGTTGATAACCATCCTGTGCCTTATCTTTGCTGGATCAGTCATGTACCTCAAGAGGAAGACTTTCATGAGGTGGTTGTTTACAAGCAAGAAGACAACAATAGAGAAATTAAGGTATGCCCATTTTCCCTAATTGTATTCCAGTAGTTATTAAGGAAAGGAAGCAATAAACACAGCAATTCTCATCACTGTGAATGAGTTAGAAAGAGGCAGCCTTGACAAAAAATATTCCCTGTTAACAGCAGAGTTTTCCCTGGGTTGGTTTAATTTCATTGATAGGCAGTAAATAATGCAGGTATTGGTTTGAATATATCCCTCTTTCCTTTTGGGATGAAAAATGAAGCAGAGATGGAAGTATTGCCTTTATTTTCATTTGCCTGAGACAGTTTGGTTACACTGCGTGGCCTTTCATCTAAACTCAGTTGAGTGAGCTGAAACTTTCCTATTTGAGGTCATTACTGTTTAAATGTTAGATTCATTAGAATAGTCTCCTGGGTGTTACAAAGCTGCATTTCCACAGATTGCAGAAGCTAATTTAACAGACTAGTGGTTTCTAAAAAATCAATATTTATTTTTATTCTTGCAGGAGTGCTAGACAATTTTTACTTTCCTTGTTTACTATAACCAGGAAGAAAGGCCTTGCAAAATCCCATTCTGAAAAGAGGCTCCAGTTTAAGAAAATGTTACAAAGCAGAATGTTATGTTCAACAATTAAATGTTTGTATTGCAGGTCTGTGAGTCCAGCAAGACCTTCCAGTTCATCTGAGCCAAATCATGTTCACAGCACATGTGTTAGTAAAAACCTCATCATGAAGCCACAAAATACAACCACACAAAAAGTGAGTCCCTAAATATCATTTTTTTTAAAGTGGGGGAAAACAAAAAAAAAAAAAAATTCTCATGTATTTTGGATCTCATTTAAGTGATTTATTATCATACAATAATTACATGAACTTAATATCACGTAGGACTAACATTAAGTAAAATGGGAGGGGATGTCGGGTTCAAAATACATTTCTGGCTTCCCAGTTGAAGACAGATGGAGATGTCCAGTGCAGAAAAGAAATAATTTTTTCTCTAGGAGGGAAAAGCAAGGGACTAACATGGATTTTAAAGTAGCAAGAGGCCAGGTTTGATGAGGCTTGGAGCTTCCCGGTGGGAGGTGTCCCTGCTCATGGCAGGGGGGTGGAACGTGCTGGTCCTTAAGATCCCTTCATACCAAACCATCCTGTGATTCTGTGCCAGCTCTTGAAATTCCTAACTTGGGTTGGATGAATTTTCCCAGAGGGATGGCCCCAGGCGGCCGCTGCCGTATCAGATCATCGACATCAGCAACCCCGTGAAGACACAGCAGGTGCCACCACTGAAAACACCCCAGCGAGTCCTGCCACCCCTGCCCCAGCTGCCAGGCCACCAAGCTGGGCCTGAGAGACCCCTGCCAGCTAATCCTTCACTGAGGTTCTCCCAGGTAATCATCCATTCTCTTCAATTTAATATTTACTCTGTGAGTGTCTGGAGAAATGAAGTGTTTTCTCCCCTTTCCCACTGCCTTTTTCCCACAGCATTTCCTTCATACTTCATGTGAGTTTAGAACTGTGCTGTAGAAAAGTTGCTTTGTGGCAAGTGGGGCTGTGATCCTAAAATGTAGGATTTTGAACTCTGCCTTCACAGCTCGAAAGACGACAGAGCAAACACAGGCTCATCTCTCCAGCTGCCCAAGCAGAGGGGAGCCCCAGGGTTTGTTAGTGAGGAGCCAAACACTGAGAGAGAGTCTAGGGAGTCACGTTGCAGGTGTGATGTGTGAGAGGAAAAGGTGCCTTGGCTTGATGTGCTTCTGCCCTGCCAAGGGCTGCATCAGCAACAGTCTGTTTTTCCAGGGCCTGAAAAACACTTCTTCATGCAGACACACCTTTTACTGCAATGCTGAAGTAGAGATGGTAAATATTTTCTTTATTTTTTATTTTAGATGAAGTTGTCTGTGCAGTTGTCTGTAGGACACAGTGCCTTTTCTTGTCACTGGCTGCTCCCTTTTGGTGGCACTTGTGGAGTGACTGTTTCTAAGCACTCAGGCATGCAGCTGTTCCTGTTCTGCAGCCCTGGTGCTGTGCTGGGTGTGGTAGGAGGTTAAAATGAAGGGAATATTGTTAACACCAGGCTCTCACCTGCAGAAGCCCTGGGAGCTGCTCTGAGACCCTTTCCTGGTGATGGATAGGAGGAGACAGCTCTGAGACAGTGCTGGAGTGCAGGGCTTTGAAAAGGGATTGGAAAAATATCAGAAACAAACAGGGATGAGAGAGGCTGCCCAGAGAAGTCGTCAGGATGCCCAGAGAAGCGGTGGCTGCCCCTGCCTGGATCCCTGGAAGTGTTCAAGGCCAGGTTGGAGAGGGCTTGGAGCCACCTGGGATAATGGAAGGTGTCCCTGCCCATTGTGGCAGCAAATAAAGTGTATCTAGATTTAATTTTTTCCAAGTCTGAACATTGTATCACTCAGGTTAGACCAACTTTTATAACTGCAGCCAGTGTTTTATTTGCTTTTTCATCTTCTCTTTTCATCTTGCCAGTCATTTTCCTTTCCAGAGGAGTAAGAAATGCTGATTCTTTCTAAAATAAGTTTTGTAGGGAATCAGAAGCAGTATTGATTCTTGTTGCTTGTCTTTAGCTCCAGTGGTTTCATTGTTCATTTGCTTGTATTCTCTTACATTCTGCACAATTCACAGTGGTCAAAGGGAAGATTTTAAGTGCAAGTGCTTTTCTGGTTCTTAAGCAGAATATGGATGGAGAAAAAGCTTTCCAAGGAAAAGGAAAAGTAACCATTTCTCATTCTGGTGTTGCATCTGCACCTGCCCCAGCCTCAGTGCACATCACAGCAGCCCAGTGCTCCCCTACAACTCATGTTCCTAAATCCTTGTGCTCCAAATCCCACCCAAAGTGCCAGGTGGAATACCAGGCCTGCAGTGCTATCATTAGCAAAGACTGACAGGTCTGAAACTGCCAAAAAGCTTTTCAGCTGGGCAGCTCAAATTAATTGTGACAGTTCCTTCATCAAGCAAAATATCATCATTTTCAGTCTCTGCACAGAACACAAGCAGGACAAACAGGTTCAGCTCAAGGCAGCCTAAAGAATGAGCAAGAATGAGTTATTTCCAAATTATATCATAACCTCAATTTTGTCAGAAACAGCTGCTTTTTGTATCAGAGGGACACAAAAAAAACCCCACAGTGTGGGGAGAAAACCTTTTATTCTTAAGTTAATTTTTTCCTTCGATGCCTGGAAGTAGTAAATTAGCTTAAGAATTGTTTGGGATAATAAATATAGATACTACTTCATGTCTTGCTTCAGCTTTCTCTAGGAAGCACATCCAGAAGGTCAGCAAGAGGCAGGACTTTAAAAATCATTGCTACATTCAGGATGTCACCAGATGCTCAGTGCAGCAGGATGGTGCTGTAAATTATATAAGATTTCCTTTCAGTTGCAAGTAAAATAGTTAAAAACCAAAGACAACATGAAATAAACCCAACCAATCAACCAAACAGAAAATCCTCAGCAAATTAGCTCTTGCCAAGTTTAATATTTAATTATCTTTTGACTGGAAAACAGCTTTTCTTTTTTTATTCTTTCAGATGCTCTTGCAAGGCAGGCAGTCTTTATTTATGGGCCAGATTCAGTCAGTATAAATCAGCAGAGCCCCATGTGAATCAAGGGAACGGTGCAGGTTTATCCTATCCATGGGTTCAGTCCCTGGATTTGGTCTCTTTCCCTCGATTTTGTTACTTTCAGCACTCAGTTGCTGCCTCTGGCACTCTCATCTCTTATTACCAAAATATATCTCATGTTTTCCAACTCATCCTAATGCCAGGAAACAGAACTTTGTGGGTTTACTTTGTCCTCAGTAAAACTGAGCTCAGCTCAGCTCCTGCTCCTTCTGCCGGTTATCCTGGGAATATCTGTGCTGTGACACCTCAGTCTGGCTGTAGACACAGAGGGCTTTCACCTTCTTCTTTAAAAATCAGTGGGAAAAAGCCTGGAATTTCATGCTCCTGATGTCTTTGGAGCTGCTCAGTATGACAATTGTGTGGTTTCCATTCCAATATTTAAAACAACACTTCCCCAAACAGGGCCTGAATGCATTAAGTGCCAGGTTGTGGATAAAAAACTGGACAACGAAATCCATCCATAAACTCTTTGTGTTGAAGAGATGAAGCTTTTTAGGGGAAGAACTGGAGAAGGGAGGAAGGGGAATGAGGGAAGCAGAGCTGTGGTGGTGCCATGAGCTGTGCTGCAGATTCCCAACACATCAAAGGCTCTGCAAGGCCCCACACAAGTTAACACACAAAGTTTGGATTCTCCTGTGGCACAGAAACAATCGAGAAGACCCTCCTGTAATCAGTCCGGGGTGGGATTTATTTCTTCAAAGAGATTTTTTCCCCTGTTCCTAAGGCTGTGTGTTCCTGTGGCACCTCCTTTCTATCAAGCACTGCTCCATTTTGCTTCATCTCAGGCACCATTTATTCCCATCTCCATTTTTATCAGAATCCCTCCCTTTTTAATTTTTTTCTTTCATTTAGCCTTTCTTAGCAGCTTGCCACATTACAGTTTCTGTCAGAACACTTGGCTGCTTCCTCCTTAAGGATACTTTGAGTGCTTCTACTTAATTTTGGGTGGGAAATGAATGAATAAATAAATCAGGCATTGGGCCTGTGTACCCATCAATACTGGTACTTGTTATGCAGAGAATTAAACAGAGGGTGGACATTATATGCAACTTTAAAATGTAGTTTGTGGGAAATGTGAACTTATTATATATGAGATTTACTTAAGCTCATGTATTTCCTTCCTTATCAAAATGCCTGTGGATAATCAATCTGCATTTCCTTCTTGAAAGAGCAAATCTTTGCCATGGCAAGTGAAAAAACAAAGGGATGCTCAAAACAAATAATGAAAAGTTGGACTTTATTCAGGAGCAATTCATGCTCTGATTGCTTGTTTGGATCACATTTTCAAGGGATCTTTTAATCAGGTTATGCTTGTAAGCCCTTGTTTCCTTTACTAATGATACTTATGGCAAACTAAAAGTAAGGAATAAAACTCCTTGGGAAAAACGTGGTTATGCAGGTCCAGTAGCAGAAAGACCTGAAGTGAGTTTTGGGGGTAAACTGGAAAGTTTTTGTGTGCCCTGAGCAAGCCACTTGATGTGTCCCAGCTCTCCCTAATGAGGAGCACAAACAGCCAAGTTTCCCTGTTTGCAGGGACCACCCGGAGGAGCCACTGGCCCAGCCTGACAGCAGCTGACTCCTGTTCTTTATTAATGGAGCCTTTAATTGCACAGAATGAAAGCACAGCAACGGCTCTGAAAAAAACAAATTCCACAGATGCTCCCAATCCAAACCAGACTGGGGCAGTTTGGTTTTTTGGGCATCTGAATTTCCATCCTAAAGTAGTGTCGAGCCATTTCCACCTTTCCATAGAGCTACTTCTACAAAGTTACCTGTTGAAGCTTTGCTGTTTTCATTTACCATCAATTAAGCATTGGATCCAGCAGAGATGCACCCTGCACTTCTAAAGAATCAAAAGACATAAAATCACAAAAATATAGTATTAAATCTTTGGTTTAAAATAAGTGCCAGCTTATTAAATATAAGTTACTTTTTACTCATTTAACCTTATTTGGTTATAACGGAGCAAAAAGTATCCTCCGTTTAGGTTTAGATTAGCTGTCAGGATGCAGTTGTGAGTGGGGGGTGAGGCCTGAGCTTTGCCCAGAGTTGTGGCTGCCTCCTGGCAGTGCCCAAGGCCGGGTTGGATGGAGCTTGGAGCACCCTGGGACCATGGAAGGTGTCCCTGCCCATGGCAGGGGTGGCACTGGATGGGCTTTGCGGTCCCTCCCAACCCAACCCAACTCCACGACTCTGTGAATTTACCCCAGCTGTGGCTGTGTGAGGAGGCTTTGGTGTGCACTCTGAGAGCTGACAGGAGCTGGTGTTTCCTGCAGGAGCCCCCCAAGCCCAGCCCCCCTCGGAAGCCTCTCCCCGCTGACCCCCTGGGCCGAGCGCGCCACGGCCCCGCCGCGCCCGGACACCCCGCGGCTCCGGCCACCCCTGCCAGGTCAGTCCTCATCCTCACCAGGAGCCCGGCTCCGTGTTTGCCTCTTTGTAACCCTGCAGTTCTTTGGTGTGTAACTCTAAACTCCATGGTGTGAGCTGCTGCTTCCCCAGACACAACAATTCCTCTCCAAGGACACCTCACTGCCTCAGGCCTGAGAGATGGAAACAAAAGTGCGTTGGGGAGGGACCAAACTTGGGGTAAATGACTTCATTCCCTGAAGCTGTGCTTGGAAGATGAACCCCCACTATGCAAATGGACCAAATAAAAGTGTGAAAAACTGTGACCCCTCATCCATTTTTGGGTGTAGCCCCTGGGAGGCTTCATCTGCCCGAAATGGACCTGGAGGCCCTTCAATAAATATACCCACTTTTTATTCCCTTGATTTTGTCTGGCCTCTGTTTTTAGGTAGTCCCAAAAAGGTATCAATCCTAACACCTGGATTTTAGCACCTCAGCAGCAGCAGCATGCCTAAAATGGCTCAAAGAATAATTTCCATCTCTAATTTTGCTTCTCACGCTGCTTCTCACTGGGAGTGCACCAGCACAAGTGCTGTGACTCCCACAGAATATGAGGATTTATAATACCTGTGAAGGTTTGACTGTAAACACCTGGCTGCATATTTACAAAAGCTAACCAATAAATAATAAATTTCCTCCTCAAAACCCACCCTCTGAATCAGGCTAAGAACTGAATGCTGTTAAAATTGGCCACCAAAAAAGGGATTTCCTGGTCACCCATTTCCGAGGGAACGTCAATTTACATCATCTGAAAATAATATCCAAAAGATTCAAAAAGCATAGAAATTGTATGCTACAAAAATATAAAGTTTGTTTGAAAAAAAAAAATTAGGAAGTGGAATAACTACACGCAATGTTAGTGGGTTTAGTCAATGCTGTTTTCTTACCCAGTATTCCTCAGTCTCCTGTGAATAAAGTGAGCTCCAAGGAAGATAAAAGTGTTTTAAGCTCCAAGAATTGTACCCTAAAGCACTTAAGTGCTCAGAAACATTAAAAATAGAATCAATATAGTCTCCTAATATTTTAGCAAAAAGACTGCCAGAAGAACCTTTGATTGAACTCCTGGCTGTCCATTCTAGTCAAATATTCTGAAACCAACAACGTTTCAAGCTGACTCCTACAACTTTTGGAGACTCCCTGGAATGCTGCAGTGTTATTGACGTTTTTGATCAGGTACAAAATTGATGAGCACCCAAAGACATGGAGAGATGAAGTAACAATTTGCTCTTTTCTTTCTTTCCAACAGACCTGCTCCCAAACATCCAACACAGGTGTCCAGGTCCAGCAACACTACGGATGTGAAATGAGTAGAAAACCTGACACCTTTATTTTAAAAAGTGAAGACAGAAGTTTGCACTATCTTTCAACTCCAGCTGGAGTTCATTACTATGACAATACTTAGAATTTTTAATGTTTAAAACAGCATTATTTTTAAGAATTCTGAGCTACTGCCTTTGGTGCTGTGCTGTGCTATGGTGCTCTGTATACTTGCTCAGGTACTTGTAAATTATTAATTTATGTTGAATATTTATTACAGTGCAGTGCACTGTAGTAGATATTTTTACCATAGCTGAGTTTTCCTAAAAAGGAAGCCTTTTTTTTTTGTAATATTTCACTGAACTTGAATAATTCTGCTCTGTTGGTCCTATGTAGATTTCTTAGTTTTGATCTATTCTTTAAGGAGTGCTGATACAGATCAATGACATGTGTAAACAACTCCATCTCAACGGTTCCTAACCAACTTCTGAATAAATCTGGCAGGGTAAAAAGACAAAATCTCTCCTGGAGCTCGGTGAAATGCCCAATATCTGCACACAAGGTGGAACCTGTACTTAACCAAAGGCTCCCTCTGTGTTTGCAGCTGTACTGTAACCTCAGTTTCCATGTTACTGTTTGAGATCTTCCAGAAATCTCTGTGCTCAAAGAGGATGTGTCCACCTGGAAGAAGTCCTCTCACTGAAGAAGTACTGTATAACACAAAACTGTGTTGTTTTTAACCTCATCTTCCTCAAACACCACCTGCTTTGTACGTGTTAATGCAGATATCAGGCCTCCCTGTGCCATCTCCTTTTTGAAGTCTTGGGAATTAAATTCAACCATCTCATTGTTGTCCTGATTAGACTGGCAGTGCATTACACCCAGGGCTGGGGGGGAAGCCAAGAATGACAAAGAATTACATTTTAAGAATGGACTTTTATATTATTTCCTTTTGCCTCACCGCTCTGCTTATCACCTGTATTTTGCATATTTACTACTGTTTTGTATTTAACTTCTACAACGTTGCTCCTGGTTTCTTAATGCCCAAACCAAAATGTGTATTTTAATACATAGACTTGGATTACCCAAAAAAAAAAAAGTTCATCTCTGCTCTGTGATTACACCTGATCTCTTCTGTGCCTTCTCAGTAGCACTGCTGAACTCAGTTTCACCTGCAAAAACAACAATTTCCAAATATCAGTTGAAGCAGAGGGAGAAGGGACTATCACCTTTAATTAGGATGGTTTCCTCATTGCTTGTGGTTTTTGTTTCCTTAAGCAAAAATAAAAGCATTGGTAGAAACTTGCATCTGGCTTCAGGAAGTGTAATTTTATTTCATTTTCCCAGTTACTCCCCCTCGTAGCAACACAGCCTTCATGTTTATTGATAAACTGAACAAACCAAAATCAACCCCAGCTTAGTTTGGGGCTGACTAGCAAAGGAAAAGCTTCACAAATGCATTTCAATTCTTAAAGCACCTCCAATACCAACAACAGGGCTTTATGTGTGGAGAATCACAAGAGAAGGATGCAAACATCCCAGGCTCAGCAATGCTGGGGGAACCAAAATGATGCTTTTTATGTACTTTACATATTTCTGTATTTAAAACACTAATTTTTTTTTGTATCTACACTAGGGGGTACCTCCACTTGAAGCAGCCACACGATCTCAGTTGGCTTGTTTGAATGCTCCCATTTTATCAGAATTCTTCTGCAAACTGCTGAAAACCATAAGGTGACACTGTGAGCAGTGACAGGTGACATGAAATGACTAAAAAGTGGCTGTTACCAGCATCAGCAGTTCTGAATTTAACAGGAGCAGCTTAGGTGAGACTTTGCACATGTATAAACATAACCATGACCAACCTAGGCAGGCTTAAAAGTGTAGAAAACAGAAATATTGATCCAGGGCACCCAGTTGTGTCCCTGTCACTTCAGGCAGCCACCTCACCCACACCACGTGTCAACTTTCTTAACCATTCCCACTCAAACAAGCACAGCTGTCCAGTGACATGGAATTTAGTCCTGCAGTTAAGAAGAACCTATTATCTACCAGACTTACCCTCTAAGACATGGCTAAACTTTTAGATTTCTAAACTTTTAAACTTTTTTTCTAAACTTTTAGATTTCTGGGGCAAAAAATCCTAATTCTCCATCTGAAACAAGGGTAACAAAACCCAAGGATGCTGTAAAAATTAATATCATTGCTTGACACCAAAAAAAGTTCTTACTGAGTAGTAGAGGCTGATTTCTTTCATAGCAAAATGTGGGTGCAATGTAAGCAACAGCCATAAAATGTGGAATCCTTCCAGACAGCAATTTGAAAATTTTATATTTATATATTTATTTATGTTTATATTATCAGATGCAAAATTCTACAGGCAGAAAAGGACCTGTAGCTTGGGGGTGGGATGGGACAACAACACGTGAGAACAAGAGATGACACCAAATGATCCATCAAATCCTTCTTTTGTTCTGGGGAATTTTATCAGTAGCAGCTGGTCTGAGTCTTTTCACACCCAGTTAGTGCCTTCATGATTAGAGATGCAGATGGCATGGAA
This sequence comes from Nicator chloris, assembly GCA_013400495.1. Taxonomy (NCBI): domain Eukaryota; kingdom Metazoa; phylum Chordata; class Aves; order Passeriformes; family Pycnonotidae; genus Nicator; species Nicator chloris. The sequence goes on from WAAE01010963.1 coordinate 112,498, forward strand.
AATTCCACTGTGGGAAGCAGGTGAATGGTTTTACATCTGTAAGGGCAGGGTAAGGAAATAAATCCCTGTGGATACAGCAGGGGGTGAAATCCAAGGTGTGCTCCTTGCACCAGTCCTGTCATAATAAATTCAGTCCTGTCGTAATAAATTCCTCCACCTCCTTCCTCAGCAACCTTTGACTTCGAAATCACCTTTAATAATTAAGGTTACACCAACCTTTAAATCCTCAGGTATTTTATGGTTCTTAATTTGTCTTCGTGGGAGAGATTTTTTCATGCTGATTCTTCCTTTCTGTCTTCTCCCACACCCATATTCCCTCCTCCCACCCCTGGAGTGCTGGTACAGCCAGGCTCCTTTCCAGAGGGAAGGCAGGAACAGTGTGTGCTCTCCCTAAAGCAACGCTGCCTTTATGCTAATCAATAGAACAGAAAGTACAAAACACCAGAGAAAATGAATAAATAGGCAGTAAACAAAAGGAAAATTGAATATTTACCATCTTTCTCCCCATCAGGTCCGTTGGGATTAGTATTCCTAGATTGTTTGTAAGAGCCAGCAATTATCAGGGTAGCAAGATCTATCTTCTTTTAATTTCATGGAATATTTTAAAAGCCTTTTCAAAAGCTCAGAGAAGAAAGAGATACAGAGCTTCTTCCTTTGTTTCAATTCTGGTTTCCTCTGATCATTTGAGTATGCAATATTCTCTTTTATTAACTTCCAATCAAATAACAGCAGTTTCCAATTTAACTATAAATTACCATGTAACAGTAAACAAATTCATTCTTTATCTCACTCTGCAAAACATCATTTTCTGCACTCAGTAAGGCTGAAACTCGTTCTGCACAGAGACCATCCTTCCACAGAACGAGACCACACATAAATGTGCCCCATAAATTACAGGCAGCTGCCCTTTCCACACAGCAATCCTAGGAGAAATTAAAAACCTAGAGCAGATTGAACATTTAGAACCTTCAGGAATTTAATATCCAACAGCATCATCATGATGACAAAAGATACTTTTCCATGACCCTCTTTTATTTTTTAAGCCATGTACAAGACCACGTGTACCTGCAGAGGTGAGCAACACATTTTTCTGCTTTGCTTCATGTCTTAATTCTTACATATTTAGATTTATTGCTTCTAATGTGCTTAGGAGCAATTGGGAAAGGAGCTGGAGACCCAGGAGGGGCTGAGAGGGCTGGGGAAGGGGCTCAGCCTGGAGAAAAGGAGGCTCAGGAGGAACCTTGTGGCTCTGCACAAGTCCCTGCCAGGAGGGGACAAGGGACAAGGGACAGGATGAGAGGAAATGACCTCAGGTTGCAGCAGAGGATGTTTAGATTGGATATTGGGAAAAAATTCTTCCCTCCAAGAAGGAATGTAAGAGAGAAGGGCATCTTTCTGCCTGTAGCAAAAGTCAAGAGTTCTGTCCAACAGATTGCCTTCTGCATGTGCCATATATGAGGTTATGCTGGATTTGCTGGAAAGGACTGAATTTTTTCTAATTTTTTTTAAGCAACTTGAATTTTGCATTTCTCAGTGCTTTACTTTGGAATCTTGAAGTTACTTGATATAAAGACTTCTAAAGCTACTTTTTAAACCCCCGAACCATCACTTTCAGGAACAGATCTGAAAAGATCACAGATCATTTATATCTTTATCATATATCATTTGCTTTTATTTAGCAAATATACCAGATTATTTTACAGTTAATACTGTAAATTACTACTAAATTCCAAAAACCAAAAGCTAAACTATATCTATATATATTTTTTTTACAAAGATTCATTAATTTAGCCTAATTTTCTATGAAAATTTTAGATACCTTAACAATCTGAACATATTTTTCACTTCAAGAGCTAAAGTTAAATTTGTTGCACAAGCAGCTCGTGATTTGAAGTAAAGAAGCATCTCCTTGGAAAATTAAAGATGAGTATTAACAAGGTTGGGTAAGAAATGCTAATTTTTTGTTTACTAAAGGGACACTCATGAAAGCAAAAGAGGTCTTGAAGAAGAAAAGGAAGCAGTAGAGAAGAAAAAAGAAATCAGCATTTAATTTCCAGCAGCTTTGGAATGCCCAAAAGTATTTTTGTTTATTTGAATTTCTTGCTTTACATCTAACTCTGCATGCAGGAGGGTTCCCTAAGGAGTCAGTGTCTGTAAATCCCATGGATGCACTCAAATACAGGAGGAAATGCTGAAGAGGAGGCTGAGCTCCAAAATTTAGAGAGCCAAGGACCCAGAGATCTGAATAATAGAGGTGAAACAGGCAAGTTACAGCATTTGGGGCCAAATATTTATCTTTTCACTTTCTTGATAGGAAAAATCAGTTATCTGAGGCATCATCTCCAAACTGGGAAACAGCAGCTTTTCTCCTAGTTTTTCTTTCTTGACTTCTAGCAGATTGACCAAGCTCCAAACAAGCAAAAATCATAACAAATGCAGAAGGAAATACATTTAAAAAATAAACTCAGAGGCAGAAAACCTCTCTATAGAGATTATTTATACCTACCTGTGAAAACTTCCAGTCTTTTGTAATACTGGAAGGAAAAGAGGAAAGAATATCACTTTTCACAAGAAAAAAAAATCCCTGAACCAGCAAAGTCTCCCACTGGCTGTTGCAGCTGCAGGTCTGGGTTCCTCCTCCTGCAGCCCCAGCAGCACAGAGAGGAAAAATCACCCTAAATCCTGTTTGAAAGGTGGAATCTCCATCCTACACCCATCTAATCCAGGGTGCTGCTGCCTGGAATTAAACTATCAAGTCAGGTTTTAACAAAGCATCAAGTACCAAAGTGCTTTAATGCCCCTGCTGCTCCTTCCAGCCCACGCAGGGATGCAAAGCAGAGGCAGCACACTGCTACAGAACCCATTAATTTGATTTTAGCACTAAGTAAAGCAGTAAGTAAAGCCCAGGAACTTGGAAACTGCAACAAGTTGATGGTTGGGGAGAATTTTCAAAATTTTCAGAATTTTCTGTATGAGATATACATATTTATATTAAAATATAGGTCAGGGACAGCTGAGAAAATTAATCAAACTGCTTGTTTTTCATGAGCATAATTTTGGACTGCATTAGGAATGTATCAAAAATATATTCATTCAATGAATACATTCAGTTTGTAGAATTTTTTTCCCTAAAAATGTGGTTTGGGCACATTTTGGACTACCCCTTTCTCTCCAATTACCTTCAAGCTGTTACCTGTAAATACTAACCAAAATTAAACCAAAATATCAGCTCTGAAGACAGAGAACTGTCTGGCTTTAGGACAACGGGGAGATTTTATAGAATTTCAACTTTCAGTAAGGATTCAGTAAGGCATAACAAACAAAAGGCAACCACTTTAATATTATTTTTATGTCTTCAACTTTCTGGAGCTGGAATTTCCAGTGTCCAGCAGGGTTGTCCTTCCCCACAGCCCGAGGGGAAAGCGGCTGGGCTCGGGGGTCTCTGTTTTACCACTACCCCCAGAGCACTGTCTGCCCCTAAAAAAAGCACATTTCCTATTCAGTTCCCTTCAAGAAACTCTCTACAACCTTGGTCCTTCCACATCCAGCAAACCCTCCCCTCACCTTTTCCCTCCCTATCACTTTTGGGTTGTTTTCCTGCTGTTCCTTTGTTTTGTCATATCCCCTTTGTGCTCTCGTGTCTTTGTGGCTCCCCCAGCCACAGTTTTATATAAATCCCAAACAGAGGAAGATTTTATAAATATCTCTCCAGGGAATCTTTTTTTTTTTTCCCCCCTTTATTTTCTCGCCCTCCTTTGTCTCTGGTTTCTTTGATGAAGCTTTGCAATCTCAGATGAACACTATAAATCTCCAGGAGCGCCAGCATAAATAACAGGAAAGTTAAATTGATTGATTGGAATAGATAAATTCCACTGCCAGGATGTTCCCAGTTTGGATTTCTCTCCTCCTACAGCTTTGACTTTTCTCCACTCTTGAAATGCCCCGGGAGTTCTCCATTCTGTGGGGTGGCTCCTGAGCACCACCTCAGCACTCACTGTTTCTGTCCCTCCCATGACTGAATTTTCCCAGGGCTGTAACAAAGCCTGGCTTTTCCAACAGGAGGTCTGGTTACTGCTGGAGTTTCAACTTAACCTTCTTCACCTCTCATTTCACCACTTCAGCCACTCATTCCCCAATTAAATTGTTATTTGGGGATAACAATTCCCCAAAAACTACAACTGCAAAGCCAGTACTTCTCCCAGCAGCAAATTCTTATCACAGATGCTTTCAATGATTTTGTGTGGGGGCTCAGTAAGTGTGGGACTCATCCAAGTCAGCCTTTTCACCATCTGACTCCAGCACAATGGGTACAGCTACAAATTCCCAGAGACTGAAAATTAGGCCCAACTTTTCTGTAGAAGTCCATGACACAGCCAGAGTGGAAATCAAAGTCACAGCAATCTCTACCCTGAGGGACAATATAGTCACAACAGTGTCAGAACGCTTTAAATACAGATATGAAATTAATTTGGCAATTTATTCATGGTGAACAGAGCTCAACTCATCAGATAGCAAAGGACTTGGTTGCCTTTCTTAACAGAATGTGCCTATCCCAAGTGCTGTAGACATGAAACAATAAAAACCTCATGGTAGGAAGGTGTTGAGGTGGCCTGTGGGTCTCATTTTAGTTTTTTCCCAGAGACTGTGGCTGATTTTCAACTGAAAGAATTTAAACAATTTTTGTATATGGTGTTTTTGGTTGGTTTTGAACTAGGGGTGTTTTGTGTGTCCGGTAAACGTAACAACTGCTACACTAGAGAGAAGATTGTTTAAATTCTTTCTTCAGCTTGTTTGTGGGAAAAATTATTGCTTGAACATTATGGCAGTTGAGAAAAATCAGCCTCAGTCTCTGGGAAAAAACTAAAATGAGACTTACAGTGGCCAAGTGGGCCTTGGCAGCAATTGGTTAGAAAGGCACCTCAGGAATATGAAAGATGGCAAAGAAGGAATGAAGGAAAGGCACAGGCAATTTACCACATCTCCCCAGAACCACCACGAGTCTGCCATTAGGAGCAGATGTCCCCTGGCCAGAGAGAGAGGATAACACTCCATGAAGAAACCTCTGGTTTTTCCTTCAGGAGCTTGGAGAAGACATGAGGAAGTGGGATGGAAAACCCAACCCCCCTTAGCAGCCCGGGTATGTGAATTGAAAAGAGGAGCATCCTCCACAAGAAGCTCATGTGGGGTCAACGCTGCTCTGGTCTCCTGTGGACAGAACTCTGGATGGTACAGGAACAATGATATGACTGATTTGGGTATTTCAGACACCCAAAAGGACAATGCTGGGCTTTCAGGATAGTGATGCCTTAAGTTTGAGCTTTGATGTTTTCCAGACTCTGTGCTGCCCAGGGTGCAGCTCTGAGCTCACATTCAGTGTCACTCAGCTCTGCACAGAGCAGGGACACAAAACAAATCCTTGTCCTGCTGCAGACCAACGACAACTGGTACAAGTTTTCAGGCCCAAAAGCACAAACAAGGGTGGGCTGAAGGGAGAAAACAAGGATGGGACTTCATAATCTGCAGCTGGAATTGAAAATTAACCCCAAAATCCAAATGGACCAAAACTTATCGAAGTGTGAGACCTCGTGACCGTTTGTCCATCTTGGGTCCATTTTGTGACCATTTTGGGTCCGCCTTGGGTGTAGCCCTGGCCAGGCTCTTGTCCTGCCCAAGGTGTACCCTTAAAGGCCTTTCAATAAATATCTGCTTTATCCTCTTGGCTCTGTCCAGCCTCTGTTCCAGGTCAGCTTTCCCACGGCATCAACAGCTGCTGTAGAACATCTCAACAAGGGCAAAGTTGGTTTTTTTTTCCCCCTTAACTAAAACAAAATAAGGGCCTAAATAAGACTTGCCTGCACTTGTCTCTGTGCTTCCCACCCAGGAGATGATTCAGGAACTGTGGAGCCAAGGGCTGCTCAGCAAGGCTCCTTAACCCTTTAACAGCCCTACGTGGCCAGTGCCAAAGTCCAGTGGAGAATGGACTACCGTGGCTTGCATGAGGCCTTGGCACCACTGAGGGCTGCTGTGCCAGACAGTTGGGATTATTTTCAAACTAGTACCTGTTACTTGAGGTCGAGACCAGGTTTGGGGTTACTTGAGGTCACAGGGGTCACTTGAGGTCATTGGAGTCTTTTTCAATTGATCTGGGGTTACTTGAGGTCATTTGAGTATTTTTAAGTTGACTCAACTGCTGAACAGGAATGTTCCAAACTTCACCTCTCAGGAGTGTTTCCCTGCAGCAATGCCTCCCAGAGAGCTGCAGGTCCCAGTAAATAATTCCCCTGGTTTTTCTCCTCTACAGTCATCAGTCCACAAGCGTGGACAGCAGGCTGTACTGTACAGCAACACACATGCCTTAAATAATAAAAATTATATCATTTCTTTAGCCATGGCATTCCTGGAGTAACAAATATCCAGCAGAATTGTTTTCTTAAGACAGAAACTCTGGGACTTCCTGATGGCTGGGACAGTGATACCCAGGAAATGAGAATAACTGTGCTCCCATCCTGCTCCCGGGGGCTGAGCCTTTGCTACCAAACCTCCATTCCATGGTTTTCATCCTCCTTCCCTCTTCCAAAGCAGCAGCTGTCCCTCACCTCAGGGAGCTGCCAGAACCAGTTCACCATAAGCTCAGGCTGATGTTGGGAGCAGAGGGGTGGGAGCTCAGCCACACAGAATTTCATCACTACTCACAACTCCCAAATGAGGCAGCACTGCAACTCTCAGAGAGGAGAAACCAGCCTCAGTTCCACAAGATAAATGCAAAATTAAATTCTCTCCCACAAGTTTTAAGTGTTGCTTGAAGTTTTAAGTCCCATACAACTATTGCACGTTATCCTGACCATCTTTAGGGAAAACATAGGAAAAACTTGAGCTTATCCAACACATGCCCAGCCCTCTCTGGCCCCTTGAACTCCTGCAGGAGCCTCCATCAAGCTGATTTATTTTTTTTTTTTAATCTCAGCTTGTTTTACAGGTCATCAGTTTCATTTCTCAGTGCTTTAGGTGCTCCCCTCTTCTCAATTAGGATAACATTACATCCATCAGTTCTTATCTCTGAATCTTCAGCTTCTCATTCAGCCACCCAGCAGTCTTGATCAGAGCTTGCCAGCACCTTATCAGCTGCAACCCTGTTGATTTAATTATACCATCCATTTGCTAATATTTACTCAGCCATTACTAAATATATCCAATTTTGTTTGCTAACACACATCCTGCCTGTTGTGAAACTCAGTCCAGGCAATGGTGCCTATCTCCTGTTTCATGGTAACCTGCAAATAAAGCTAAATGTTGTCATTTGACTTAAAATGTGGATTATAAGGAAGGCTCCCTATTATATCCTGTATCACTCCTAATTTTCTGACACCCATTTCCCTATGAAGGAAAGGTAAAGGGAGGAGGTCTAACTACAAAACCACTTTCATTGCCCCAAAGAGTTAGAGGTTATTCCAGCTGATGCTATGATATCAGCAGGGTTTTACCCACTGCTCTGTTTTTCAGTCAGAATTACACAATTCTCCACTTTTCTGAACCCATGCCCACCATTCTTTTGGGCAAATCAGCCTCCATTAAGCACCAGCCCTCCTTTGCCCAAAGGATTCAGGAACGCATCAGGGCAGAATTAACATGAGGATAAAAATGGACCTGCTCACTTTTGGGACAATGCTGCCTTCTCTGCAAACTGCAGAGATGAAACACTTCCATTTCAGCACCATCGATCACCAGGCAACAGCAGGATCTTGTCCTCCACCTGCAGCCCTGAGAAGTTGTGTGACCTCCCAGATCTTTGCCTTCCCAGGAAGCACCTGGTGAGCTCAGGTACTTAATCACATCCAGGTGACCAGCAAAAGCAGCCAACACCATCATTAAAAGTACAGAAGAAATTAACCTGCTGCAAAATCAGGACATCATTATCACTATTAAAAAAATAAAATCAATCAAATGTGTTCAATGCCACATCAAATTCTGAGCAAGAATGTGTCAGTGGTAACCCAGCTCTAACATGGGAGAGAGCTGAAAATATTTGACCTCTTGGAGACAAGGGGTTACACCATAAATCTATTTTAAACCCTTGATGCACTCCTAAGAGCTTTCTGAAACCTCTGCCTCATGTCAGAGGAGTATAAGAGGCCGACAGGCACAGAAACAAACACTGAGAAATCCAAATTCCAGTACTCCTACTCCCTTCACTGTCCATCAGTCCGTGGAAAGGATGTCATTACACCCATCTTCTACACCAAATGTTGTTCTTCCTGCTGAATTCCCAGTTCCCACTCTGGCACAAGGGTGTGACCTTTATATTTCCAGACATCAGCTGGAAATTATTGAAATCTAAAGGACCTGGACTTACATCTCTGTTCCAAAACAGACAATGTGTGGCTCTGAAAATACGTTCCTTTCCCCTGGGGTAAGTCCTTAAAACACTCTTGTCTTACTTAAAATCCAAAGATATTTAGGATTATTTTATTCTCCAGAGATTTGCCAGCTGTTGCTGAAGGCCAGGGTCTTCCTGGGGGTTCTTCACATGCTGGAACACTGCCGAGCTGTGCCCTGGAAGAGCTTCCAGCAGCTGTGCAATGCCTCCAGCAGCTCTCTGATCACCCATTATCTCCAGCACAAAGGGCCAGGTCTTCTTCTCAGCACCTTTTCTTCGGTGAATGTCTGCACCTGCCTCATCACAGCACCACAAAGCAGCAGGGAGCTCGGCAGGGTCCAGTCCTGCTCCTGCCCCAAGCTCTGAAGCCTCATCAGGTGCTCGGGGATTTCTCCAGTTCAGAGCTGGAAAATGCAGGGCTGGAGAGGAGGCACAAGCTCCCTGTGCCCCCAGTTCTGCTGCTTGGCTCCTGGGGAAGGGTTTTCCTCACACCCAGCCAGAACCCTCTCCTGCTTGAGTTCATGTCTGCTGTCTGCTTGTCAGGGGCCTTTCAGCATCTGGAGGACCAGGCAGAGTCAAGTTCCAAACTTTATCAAGTGTGTGTTCTGCATTCTCATCCTTCCTCCCTTTTTTACTGAATGCTGTGCCTCAGATGCTCTGTGCACACCAGGGGTTCCTGGCTGATCCACTTCCTCACTGAGTTTAAAATCCCTCTGGTTCCCCAAACCTTAACCAGAAATGGGAAATAAAAATAGATACAAGGACTTGGTAATTAATAAATAAAACCAAATAAAAACACTGGGAAAGACCCTATAATATTTTAGCCCTCCACCTGAAGAAGCAGCTCATCAGGATAATTCTTTTCCTTTTTTTTTCTTAAATGATTAAAAGATCAGCTTTCTGTGCTGATTTTCAGCTGACATCTTCTGTCAGGATCATTCTCCTGTCCCTCAGGGTGGTACCACAGCATCTGTCATGTCATACTGCATTTTCTATATTATACATATGTATATATTTTTATATATCTATATATATCTCTCAGAATCCCAGAATGGTTTGGGTTTGAAGGGTTTTGGGTTAAAGATCATCTAGTTCCAACCCTCTGCCATAGCCTGGGACACCTTCCACCAGTATCCTAAAATTTATGATTGCAGGACTTAAAAAGTCTTCCAGGTGATCAAGCCCAGCCTCCTGCTGTTCCACCCAACCATATTATTTTATGCCTTTCAAAAACTGGGCACAGAGAGTCCTCAGTATAATGAGAATTTTGCTCCTGCTAGCTGGATAGCTACTCCAAAAATCCCCCTGTGCTGTGTAGAAAACCTATTTGCACTGAGGCCATTCTCTTTTTTTGGTTCTTTGCATTACAGCCAGACCCTAATCTGAGAGGTGATTAATTATCTGTATTTATCTCTCAGAGGTTCCAAGTAATAAAACTGTAGGAGTATCTCAATTAATGAGTCTTCAATGCAATGCTTGGCCAAATAACATTCAATCACATCAAATCCAAGCTCCAGCTATGTTTGTTTTTTCACTTCTAAATGAGAAAGCATTTCTATTTATGACAGTGCTTTTCCAAATTCTGGGATGTATTTGATCCCACCAGAACAAGCCCCATGGAAGTGTGTCAGTGACGCTCTGGTTAAATTCACATTAAAACCTTGCTGTCTTGGAAATAGCAAAGTTTAATGTCATTGAAAACATGACATTTTACTGCCTTACCCAGTCACTGAGATAATGATTCAATACCACATCAATACATTTGCTAAATGTGTAGGGAAAATGTAAATGAAGCAAATTCAGCTGAAAGCAGGGTTTCAAACCCTGGCTCCTTGGTTGCAAATATCTACTTTGACAGAGATGAAAACACGACACAAAACTTGTTTTTTTTCAAGCAAAGCCAGACAATCATAACACCCACTTCTTGAGGAAATGCAGAAGAAATCTCACCAATTTTGAGACAATATAGACATAAAATGTTCACCAGTGACTCCATCAGTTCTTGGAATACATTCAGCAGGCCCAGAATGATGGACAGGCCATGAAGCAAGCAGGACACACCATTCCCTGCTGCACAATTCACCAAATTCCCAGGCAGGACAGCATGTGGGGCTTCAAACTGCCCAGGAAAACCAGCACTGGCTACCAAAACACGGGGAAAATCAGCACAAGGCGTTTGATAAACACGTGGACGCTCCAAGGGGAAGAACTACTGAAATTGTGTGGCTGTCCCAGCAAACAGGACCAAATTCCAATCCCAAAATTCCAAACCCGAAATTCCAAGCTACAGCCAGGAAAAATAACTTCTGAGGATGACCAGAGCCTGAGGAAGAAAAAGCCGAGAGAGTTAAGGAAAATCTTCAGCGGGAGCTCGGGCGTTCAGCAGGGATTGCTGGAGGACAACAACAGATTTGTCCAGGTCCCCTCCATCCTGAGCTGGGTGATTGCCAACCCCCGGGGCCCAGTGGGTGTCAGACAATGCAGCAATCAGCACACCGGGAACTTTGATGGATTTACAGCTCCGGGAAGGAGCAGCTGCTGAATCCCAAAAAAACCCTTTGTGCTGAGGTTCTGTGGTTCCTGCACTGCCCTGGCTGAGCCCCTCCAACCCCAGGGTGGAGGTTTGGTGACAGCTTAGAAATTAAAGGCATCATTACCCACCAGAGAACCCTGGGACTAAAGTGACATTATTTGGACGGTCTGCAGAAAATTCCTTAAATTCTGTGAAGGAAAAGCAGTGCCTCATGCAGATTGAATTAATTCAGAGCCACTCTTGCTTCAGCATCCTGCTCTGAGCCGGAGCTGCTGCACTCTGAACTCACTCGCCAGAGCTACTCGAGTGCAGCCCTTTAATCCTTCAGGAAAAGGGACTTAAAACCTGACCTCCAACAACCAGAGGCTGCCATTGAGCTACAGCTTGGGTTTTCAGGGAAAATGGCCCAACTCCACCCCCAGCTCCAAGGGGAGATGATCAGTAGGATGCAGAGCAGAGTGTTCAGTGAGGGGCTGTGAACCTTTGCTTTTCAATGCAGAGAAATAGGTTTGCTTCACAAAATTCACATGAAGGGGAGAGGTCTGACACGGGGAAAGTGCCTGCTGGTTCCCTGGCAGTTCAGGGGAAGTCTGAAAGGGTTGAGCTGGGGACAGACTGGTTTAAATAAAGATAATAATTCTGTTTGAGGTCTTTCTTTGCAAATCTAAGAACACATGCGTGGATGAGTGAAGGGAAAAAATATCATTATTGGTTAGAGCCAAGTCCCTACAGACGTTCAGAAGGACATAAAGAACACCCAAAGCAGAAGTCTCCTCTCTTAGGTAAGTTTGTGTGCCTTTCTATATCATATAGACAATAAATTCTCAGTATACCTGTCTTTTCCACTTCCTTTATCCTCTCCCTTTTGGCTCGCTATGGATGCCTGCAGAGTGAGTTTTATCTAAAATTTGCAAACACAACAGCTAAGCCTGATATAGAAGAAGATACACTGATAATTGAATTTTGGAAGCACAATAGCATCTCATTGATGGTATTTTAACATTGTAATAGCAATTATAATGTAAATGAAATTTACAGAACATCGTGTAACGCCATTATTAAAACATTTAAACAACATAATAAAGCTATTTAGCACTTCCAAATCTGTTCTTCCAGACCAGAACATTTCCTTACCCTCCTTGAATTATTTAAAAAAAAGCCTCTGCATTGTAACAGCCCATGGAATTGTTCACCATTGAATGCTGCTCCTATGGAAAGCAAAGCACAAAGCAATTTTTTCCAAAAAATAGTTGGAATCTTCATTTCAGTGACACAGCATTAAGCCACTGCTGTAGATTAATCTTCATGTTTAATAGCACAATGCTCTGATATTTAGTTTTACTTTATTACCTCAACAACAGAACCCCAGTTCTCAGTTTGCTGTTTCACGTGACAGATTATTCAAAGATCTGTAAGCTCTGATATCATTATTGCAATCAAATATTTCAGATATGGCCTTCTTCAGAGACTTGGAAATGGCTGCAGAGCCTGCCAGAAAAATACCTTTTAAAGGAAACAGAACAGGATCAAATTAAGTGCTTTTATCCTTTGAGTTGTCAATAAATTTTAAGTTCTTTTTACTAAAAAAAAAACACCCAGAGCTGTTATTTAGATTTCACATTTTGTAAATGCAAAATGTTCAGATTTTGCATTTTCATGGTTCTGTTTAGCAGCCAGATAAAGGAAATATTAACCCAACATCAACCCAAAGGAAATGTTTTTCAGGCAAGTACCCAACACTGGCACAGCTCCAGGATCGTGTGGAGAAGCCCCAAACAGCCCCACCATGGATGGAGAGGGGAAACCAGGACAAGGAAGGCTCAAAGGAACAAACTGCAAAACCAAAATGAAAAGAACAAACCTACAGGCAAGGGCAAAACAAAAAATAAACACAGAACAACCGAGCACAGCTGCTGCAAAAATTACTTGCAAGGAGGATGAAAAGGAAAGGGGATAGGGGAGGGAACAAGACTGGAGAGAAAAGGAAGGAAAGGAGAATAAATTGCCAACTTTTGTCGAGTTGAAGTTTTGTATTTCACTCCTATATTTCCCTGGAAAAGTTTGTAACTCCACTGCAGATGATCAGTCAGGAAGAGGGAGCAGGGCAAAATCCCAACCCCAAAGTGGAGCTATAAATGAAAGTAACAGAGGTTGAGGAAAAGAAATCGAAATAATGAAGAGTTCTGGAGGAGAGGAAGGAGAGATGATGGAGAGACTCTTCCCCCAGGTGCACAGGGAAAGGACAGATGGAAATCACCCTGGATGGTGAGAAATTCTGACTTGATGTAAGAAAATTTATTTTACCATGAAGAGAAAGAAGCTGGAACAGAGAAGCTTCAAAACTCAATGGAACAAGACCTGGAGCTGGATCCAACCTGAGCAAAGGCTGGACCCAGTGACCAATGAGGGTCCCTTCCAGCCCACAGGAATCTGTGGTTCTACCCCAGAACCCTCTGGCAGAGTGGGGAAATCCCCAGAGTTTGGTATAATTCCTAACAAGAAATGGATCTTTCAGCTAGAGGGATTAAATTTGTTTTCCCCCCAGTTTCACACAAGAGATCTGACCTTTCACAGGAAATGTGATCTTCAGATGAAAACAATGAAGCTGGGAGGGTGAAGGTCACATCTTTATCTCTTGAAATAAATTCCTCGTGTACAATCCAAGCTGGTCAGTCCCAAATGTGCAGGCAGCCCTACTGCAGGGTGCTAACACCTTTATTTTCAGCATTGAAGGCAGGGAATAAATGATGAGTCCATTGGTGGAGACATTCACCAATTAAGCAGCAGCAGCTGTTTGTCTGCTTTTCTTAGGGTACAATTGATTAAAATTGCATGCTTCATTGGGACAGAATTCTCTTGTACTTCACCAAAGGGGGAGAGCAAACTTCTCATTTATAGAACGTTTTTCCAGCTGAATACAAATTAGAAACCTATTCTGCTTTGTTGTTTATAACGTGCAGACAGGGTGTGAAAAACCAGAGGTAAAATATTTTGAGTGTTAATCAGACATCAACTGTAACAAAGCCCAGTTGGTGCAAGAAGTTATTTCAGGCTTAAACCATCCTTCCTTTCCTCCTTATTCCCAGTGTGGATTTACACAGATCCACACACCATCCATAAGGGATATATGGATATATGAGATATCTACAGCCAAACTGTTAAAGGGATTTTTGACTTGTGCTGGTGTGAGATATCAAATCTCAAATGCAGTTAAAAAGTGTCCAAAGAGGGGGCAAAAAGTGATGCTGACACCTCAGGGTTCGGTGTAAAGCAAAGGCAGAGATGCATTGACTGAGGGCTGAAATAATGAAAGCCAGCAGAAACAAGGTGTGCCTTTGCACCAGGGGTGATTAATCTCTGCAATAATTTACCTTCCACTGCACTGGGTTCTCCACAGTTGCTCCACTTCAGCCATGAGCAAGAATTTGTCAGGAAAATCCCATTTTAGGTTAGGGCAGAGATGAGATGCTGCCTGGGATGGTCTGAGCAACGTGTCCAATACTTCTCAACTAAAACATCATTTTAACCAAGCTCTGATTACTTGGGAAGCTGAAGGTTTGTAACAAATGCATGAAGAAATAAATCTCAGCTTTGCAAGCTCTGCTTCAAAACAAATGAATCTACTTAAGCTTTCTTTATTGCATCTAAGTCTTAAATATTCCATACAACACTATCAGTTTAAAGCGTCTGTACAGTTATTCACATTTTAGGAGAATGAGATCTCCTTCACTGTGAAGAATAAATTCTCCTTCACTGGGGGAAAAAAACCTGCAATTCCAGCTTGGAGATTAAATGGAAAAGGCTCCTGATAAAAAATTAATTCCTGAAGTTATTGCAGGTGTTGCCTAAAAATGTGCAAAACTCCTGAAAAAACTTGAGGAGTTTTCAAGCAAGTGTTATTCAAGCCTAAAAATGTCCCTTTTTTGGGGAAAAAAAGGGCATTTATAATTTTCATTGTCAATGATATTCCTGTTCTTCTGGCTGCTGCACATCCCCCACTGCCAGGAGTGACTCTGGGTGCTGAACTCTCCCTCTGACTGATCTCGTCCCACTGAGCACCTGCAGCACCCACGTTCCACAACTTCCCAAGCTCTTGACAACATGTTCAAGGCAAAATAGTCCCTGACCCATGGCTCAGACACCTGCAGAGAAATGCAAATGCACTCTCACTAAAAAAGTCTAAGAACATGCGTGTCCAGACTTCCCCTGACAGAAACCTGGGAGCACAACCACGTTCTCCCTCAATCCAAAGGCCTCAGATATTCCACATAAAAGTCCACAGAGGCTTCTCCACCTGCTTACCTTGGACAGCAGTTGGCTGAGGAAAAAAATGGTTTAAAAATCATTAAAAAAGAAAAAAAAAAGGGAAAAAAAAGGAAATAAAAAAATATTTTCTTCATTATTTTTAGAATTATATCAGGGAGCACTCTAGAGAATTTTATAACTCTAATTTAATCTACAGAATAACTTTAGTCCATATTAGTTAACCTGAGTATCAAAGTAAAATTGTATTATTTCCCTCATGCCTGCTCAGAAAACACATTTCTTAAGCTTATTTTAATTATTTTTTTTTAATTTAAACCTGTATAAGGAGGCCTTGGATTAGTAATTTCATTCTAATTTAAAACCTGGGCTATTTTCTGGTAGGGAACACAGGGATAACTGCTCTCCAACGAGGGATCCTTTAACCCCTGTCTGTGGGACACTCTTGGCTCACAACCTGTAGCACACCCTGAAAATGAAATTTCAATTGTTCCTTCAAATATCCCAGAGATTTGAGCAGAGATGTCTCCCCAGTGCTTCCCAAACATTTGTTTTCTCCCTCCAAAGAAAATCTGCTCAGGTTCTGCACGGCTGCTCCATCACCAGATCCAGGCCCCGAAATGTTCCAGGCTCTGTTGGAGCACCAGGATTGTGTTCAGGGGAATAAAGGGAGAGCAGAATGCAAATTCCAATTACAGCAGGGTTCTTCCAGTTTCACCCCAGCCTGAGAGATTTCAAATTGGCCCACAGAGGAAAAATCTGATTTGTAACATCTTTAACTGGGGCTGGGGGGTTCTCAAAGGAAAAATGGCCTTTAGAGCCACAAAAAATTTATTTTCACAATAAATACCTCATCTGCACGTGTGGGTGAGGCAGTGTCTGAGTATTAGACACCTTTGGAAAACCGAGGTGTTTTTATTTATGTGTCATTACAAACTTGAGTGGTCAAATGCTGCTGATGCTGAAGCAAAAACGAGCAGGTTTTACCTCAAAGGGAAGATTAATGAAATATTTCAGTGATTCTGGACTCCAGCATGGTGTACCTGCTATTAAATAAAAAATACCTGATGAAAAAGCGTTGTATTTATTAGGATTTATTGTAACGTTTCGATGCTTTTGAGTGCGGGGTAATCAAAGGGGTATTGAGGGAATGGAAAGAAGTGGAGAAACCCTCAGGAATGCTGGCACTAGGACAGTCTGTTCCTGCCACCTAGTGACAAACTTTCCTTGGCAAACCACTACATTTCCCCAAAAATGCATTTTTCTGCAGGAAAACAACCAAAGCACGGAGCCTTTGTAACCAAACTCTGAATTTTACCACACAATTCCATTTAGTTCTCGAATTAATTCGTGTTTAATTCAAAGGAAAGGGAAAGAGACTCAGGAATTATTTGGGACAGTAGCTAAAAAGTGAATTATTGAAGCACACAGAAAATACTGGTTTAGTACAAGTGGTTCTGGAGTTGTCAAGAGCTTATTGTGAGAAGAAATTTTATCTAATTTTACATTTTACTTCTGAAATATACATTTATCAGCAAATATTCAGCATTTCAATCCCTCCCAGCTTTAAAATGCTTTACAAATCTGGAGAGAGTTCCACGTTAATTTGCACTTCCATGATATTTGACTCCATTAGGATGCAGCATTGGAGCTCCTGGAATATCACAATTCTTGTCCTTCTCATCTCTTTATCTGCTGCCTCTTTGCAGCTGAATATGGGGGTGCAAAATTTCTGTAGCTACAGGATGTGCTTTGTTGATGGGTCTTTTCCCTAAAAACTAATAATTTCTAAAAATTAATTTTATTATGTATTTTATATAAATACTTTCATATATAAGAAGATTGATTTTGGATATTCAATAAATTATATTATTGTTTGATATAGCACTTGGAGAACAAACTACACAGAAATACACACAGAAATTATTTTGCATCTGTATCTAAGTAATAGAATCAACTTCCAAATTCACTGTTTCGTGGAGGAATTGTATTTAAAGTTATTTTATTGAAGGGTTTAATGGTTTCCATACTGAGCAGTCAGCTTTAGTGCAGCCTCTGTTTTTCACTGTAAATTGTTCTGTGCATGGTATAAAAAGATTTATAGGGAGAAGAAATTCAGTAAAGTCTGAAATTTCTTTTCATCAATTCTAAGATGCTACAGGCAGGCTTTTGGCAGCTGTATAGATATAAATATAAAA
>WAAE01010965.1:0-18235 GCA_013400495.1 Nicator chloris
CTCTGAGCATCCTGTTCCAGTGTTTTGCCACACTCATCATAAAAATTTTCTTCCTTAAATTTAGTCTGAACCTACCATCTTTTAGGTAAACTCTAAAATTATTGGTTTAAAAACTTATTTAATGTTTAAATTTTCATAAATTTAATAAGTTTAAAAATATGAATGACTGCAAATATTTTAAGCTTGGTGTACATCTAATACATATCTCTTTTCCCTTTTTGTCATGTTTTCATGGACCCAAATGCACAGAAGAGATGGAAGATATTAGAATGATTTTACTTGTACAGACTGGTCTAGATGAAATGTTAAGCATACAATTAAATTAATTTATGTTAATTCATAGAAATATTCCTGAGGCTAGTTGAAGCCCATGAGGTACACTTAAGGTTATATGCAGAGGTAGATCATACAAGTGGAACTCCTCAGCCAAATTTCTCTTCTGGAGTGTTCAGTCTTTTCACAGTAAGGGTTCAGTAATTTGATCATCTGTCTCAGCAGTCCAAGGACATAAATTTTGGCTTTGAGCCATTCCTGGAGGCTAACACATTTCACCAGAGCAAGGGCATGAGGTTCAAGCACAGAATGCTCTATCACAAATATAGTTCCATGTTCAGAAAGGGGAAACAACAGAAGAGGGTGGAACTGGTCATTTATCAAAATACCTATTTGTCTTTTTAGATTTCTTATCCTCATGATACTGAAGTCCCTTCTAATGCAAAGCAGTCTACGTTCGTGAATTATGCATAATGTTGTCTAATTATTTGTATAGAAATCAATATTGCTGATCATTGCAATATCTGGGTTGCCAGAATAATTTACTTCCATTAATCTTCAACTGAATGCATATAAAACAAACCCTATACATTTTGACAAGCACAGCTAAATTTGCTCTTATTCACTTATTCAATATCCAGTCTTCTTGACAAAGCTTTACTGAGAAATAAAAATAGTGAAGCAGGAAGAAAATAATTTAGACATATATCAATATGTTCACTGAGAGAAAATAGAAAATATCACCTGTAAATTACTGTTTTCCATCTCAGTCTTATACTGTAGACCACCTTCAGGTTGCTTTAATTTACAGCAAACATTCAAAGACATACTTTTGGCAGAAGACTCCTGACTCTGGCAACATTACAAGCAGGTGTCAGCTATGAGTTGTCCCAGCCCTCTGTGCAATACCTCAGAGATTACTTGGCATCCAAGAGTAAGAGACCTGTTTCAAGTAACAATCGGTATTATCTCTAAAGAATTCTAGAATATTGTTTTTAAAGAATTCCAGTGATTGTTAAGAAAGGTTTTATGCAAATGAATAGTCAACAGCATTGTGTACACAGTTGTCCTGTCGAGAATATGGACATTCTAGAAAACTAGTAATGGTTGTGGTCCATTTGTTAACCTGCTTCAGAGTGTTTCACCAGATTTTTGTCTTCATTTTAACGGAGAAAAAATCCACAGATAAAGATGTCCCTGGTCTTTGAGGTGTACAGATAGCTATACCTATATGTACATAAATTCAAACTCATTCGTATCCACTTTACCCAAGAGGCTTCCAGAAGTTTTCCTGTCTATCTGTAGATAGCAAGGGCTTAAAACATATACTGCATTCTGAAAAAATAAGGATTTCAGAAATTAAGAAAAATTAGTGCTATAAACCTGGTTCATTACTATTGTTTAGGCTTGAATAATGATAACTGGGCTCTGGATTCCTGTGATTGTGAAGGAAAAATTAGTCCCATTCATTTTAATCTTCCTGTTGGACTGTCATAAAAGGTTAAAATTTTCAGATAAATAACACAGAAGTGTGGACAAACTTCTGAGAAAGGATTTGGTAATTGAAAAATATCTTTTTGATATAAAATAAAAAAATGGGTCTATATAAAACAATTTTGAAATATATTGAAAATCTTCAGTGTCACTTTAAAAACACATTTTAAGAAAATCAGTTTACGTCTTGAAGAAAAATAAGATATGCTATCTATTGCTGGCAGCTTTGGACCACTCACTACTGGGTTGCAAGTGTCAAATGAGAAAAGTTCATCTGTGCATGCACAAGGCATGACTTTTCCTGGCTACCTGCAGTAGGTAGACAGAAGTGTTTTATAATAGTGGAAAAATGGGAAAAAGTAGTTCTAGCATTTTCACCTGAAATAGATGATGGTAGTTATAGAACAGAAATGTACTTTCAATACAGATTTAATAAAATCTTCAATGAGAATCATATATAAAAACATTGCTCAAATTTAGATAAAATAGGGTGAAAAAAAAAGGTCTGGAGTTGTTGGTGAAATAAAAAGCTGATTTTGGGATTTGTAACTCCCTCAAATTTGGTGAAATATTTCATTTTTAAAATGAAAGTTTTCTGAAGCTTTATTATTACATGTAACCAATTTTGTATTTTTGGCTGTAAGATTTTCCACATCATTCTGATATCTCAAACCAAGAATTACAATAAAACTTCAATCAGGCTCATACAGATAAAACATTGTTACATGTGTCAAATCTACTTTTTTTCATCCTTTGATCTCTTTAATATCCCAGAAAATTAGAAGGACAGATATGTTTGCTATTTTAGGCAAACTCATAATTTCCAAACAGCTTGGGTCAAAGCTGCCGGTATGTGCAAAGAGTTTCAGACATAATATTTCAACAGCTTCCACTCTCTCTGAGTCCTGAGTTAGGACCTTTAAGGAGAAGAATATCTGTTAGACAAGGGATTCACCAATCCTAATAACCTGTTTCCAAAGATTATAACGAACATTCAGGAGAGAACTGTAACAAGTCAGGGACTTTTTCTACCAGATTCAGTATCAGTATCTTTTCACTATTCTATTTGTCATTTTAGTTTGTTATCCTGGAGGCAACTAAAGACAATTAATTCCACACTGAGAATGAAGCTAATTATACAGCAAATGAAAGGAGTTCAGGCAAAAACCCTATTTTTTTTCTGTATACTACTTTTCCAGAAAATTTGTTTGTTTACATCCCTGAAAGGAATGATCCTTGTTTAGCATAGAAGCTAAACAGGACAGTGTTGATAAAATACATACCAACTGTACTGGCACTAAAGTACACACTTCTTTATCTTGATCTGCAGTTAAGAGTTGGCATAAAAAAAGAGTATGAATATAAAAGCATGTTCATTCCTGATCAAAACAATTATTCATTAGGATTAAAGTTTAAGAAAAACTTGGGAAAAAAAAATGAAGACTCTAAAGAAGCAAAATGTGGAGGAAGTTGAGGGATTTCTTAATGACAAAGATGTGATCCCCTTGATTAGATGCCAAATTGTATGCAGAATGTACATCAAGAAGGAAACAACGTAAAGGAAATTAAAGTTTTGAAATGCAAGGGATTTTTTCTTCTCTTCACTGAAGTGACACTATGAAAAAACAGTACAAAATTATGAACTACAATGAATCATGAGTTACTATTGAAAGAGACCACATGCTTTGTTTTCTGCACTGACTTCTCTCCAAATTTATGTGTGTGGTCAATAATTCCAAAGCGAACTGCAAAAAGTAATTGCTGAGTGAAGCCCAGTTATGTGTCTATAAAGAATATAAAATGGAAAAGTTTTTTAAAGTTTGCATTTTTGATTTACAGAATTTTTATATTTTGAAGTTTTTTTAATTGAACTTTGATCAAAAGTGAATGGAAGTGTATTATATATGTATATAGGTATATATAAAAGCACTGGTCTGAAATTTTCCATTTCAGTGTCCTCAAAATCCTTTAGAACATACGTTATTCTAGAAATTAGTAACCGTATATATTAACTCTCAGGAAAGTAAAAGCAAGTAAAAATTGCAAGGTAGTATTCACCTTAAAATGAGTAGATGTGTCAGAGATATCCAGTCACTGTCAAAGTTTTGCCTTGGTCCCTAAATTATCTGCATAATAGCCTGATTTCTGCTGCTTACAATATGCTTCTCCAAGACATTCTCCACTGCAGGACATGTCATCAAAAGACCATCTATGCCTACATATTATTTCCAAAATAATCTGAGAGGCTTTTTATCTCAAATAATGATTGCAGATGTTGAAGCATATTTAAAGTTATAAGCCACTATAATATTCTCATATAATATTCTCGTATTCTTGAAATATTCTCAAGACCTGCACTAAAGTCGTAAGTATTACTTATGGACCAGATCAAAGTTTAGATGCAACATAACAATTTTCATCAGCAGAATGGCTGCTGCTTCAAATACAGGGAAATATATTTTCTACCTCAAAGTATTTTGGTTTCCGAAGTTGGCACATCACAGGTTGTTAAACTGACTTGACACATTCAAAATCAATAACTGTAAACAGGCAGAAACAATATTCAGAACAAAACTTCTGAATTCTAAAATGAAGTATTGCTATATCGTATTCCATCAGTCTGAAAAGATAATTCTACAAGTGTCAATGTATTAATAGTTGCCTCTGTTCTTAAAATGGTGTATTATCACAAGAATAGGACAGAGGAATAAGGAGAATAAACTCATGCTGTAGATGTAGAAGCCTTTTTTATACATCTTTTCTTACAAGTGCAAGGATTTACAACTCATAATTTTCAATTCACTGTCATCTCACAAAAAAGAAAATTATTTTCTTGGCAAAATAATACGCATGCTTTATACTTGCTATGTAATTTATAAACCATATGACCAATAAGCATTGTTCTTGATTGTAATTGCAAATTCTTTATATAATAAAATTATGGCAATATAAAATTGGAAAGTACTCCAGAAGTTCATCTAGCTCACTCCTTAGTCAAATGGTAGATTCAGATATTGCTTTATCTCAGACTAATGTGATGCAGAATGTACGAATGTACACTTCCTATAAAGGAAATGTCTGGAAGACATCAACATTACAAACAATGTCTTGCGTTACTCTTGTCCAAGTCAGAGATGTTTTCAAGCCTGCCCTAACTTGTCATGCTTGGAAAAAACCACAAAAATAAACCCAAACCAAAAATATGTGGATCAGCTTTGAGTCTGTTGCCTTCCTAAGAAAGAACCAGTCTACCAATGCAGATGTTGGTTAGTGTTGATGACTGTGGAAATAAATCTGCAACATATTTAGATGTTAAATTTTGAGGTAAGCCTTTGGAGACATACTTCTCCAAGCCCGCCTGCTGTAAATGCCCTGGGCATCACGCACTTTTTAGTAGTTGTATTCTTGAGAAATCTTGTTATTTCTTCTGGGAATTAGCTACCTGTCTCTTTTAGCCAAGATTCTACAGTTCCCATAAAGTGGGGTTTGAACTGCTTAAAGCTTTGGAGAGTGGACCTTTATCTTCTGTTTTCACTGTTGATTAGGTTTACTTTTTTCTTTTCCCCTGTTTTGAAGTACATCTACAATCATCAATTACCTTTTCCTATGATTAAGAACAGAATAAGAGCAAAGTAAAAGTTATTATGCTAGATGTAAATACTATTACATTTTATAGTTTCATTTTAAAGCAAAAGCAAGTTTCTATTATTTTTCTAGCTATGGTTTTAAAAAGGAAAGCAGATTGGAGTAATGAACCTCAATCACCAAGTGAGTAATCAAACCCAAATATAAACCTGTGGGTCATTCTCTTGGTAAGTATATTTATCTTGTCTTTATAGTTCTTAAAAATATTTTTAAAAAATACTAGTAAACAATGGATCCATTTTAAATTAGCAATTCAAGGCACAATCTTTTTGTATTTCCAGAAAACACGGAAACAAATAAAATCTATTTTTTGGCATTAAATGAGGGGTTTTGTTAAATAAATATTTTACCATCATTTTTAGCAGCTTAATTAAATATTTAAATTAACTTTTTACTTCCATTTGGAACTTAAGCTTTTACTGGATCCAGTAAAAAAACTGTAGGTCAAAGGGTGAATTCTGAATTAGACTGTAATGCTTTCCTTTTTTTTTTTTCCAATTAATCACAAGCATCTTAGGTGAACATAGAAGGAATGACACCTTGAGATCCTTTTCAAACTTAATTATCCTATCAAATGAAATACAATAGGTAAAATCCTAATGATTAAAAACTTTTTCATGACAGATTATGTCAAGGAAAATGAAAAAAAAGGAATTTTCTTGCATTACCTTTCCTAAACCAACAATGTCGGGGATCTCTAAATATCAATCAGTATGTTCCAAGGTTACATTGGTGTTCAATAGTAAACTTAATACAGGGAAGAAAGGACTGGATCATTCCCAGGAGATTTTGATGCCAACTCAAGGAGAATAGTGAAGTATAGAAGTTGCTTAGAAGACAATTTTGTTAAGATATGGGTAATTCAGAGCTTTTTAGAGTGAAATATTGATAGACAGGATTCAGGAGAAAACAAAATTCAGTAGACGTACTAAATTGTAATAGTAGCCAGGAAACAGCTTTTCTCTCTCTCCCCTACTAAGCAGAGTGTATTGGCAGTGGAGAAATCAAAGACCAAGTATCATGGCTGAAAACTCAACAGACTTTGTATACGTCTCTTGAGTGCAATCATGATATGTGTAGGAAAATAGTTTGGGTATGGGAGCAGGCACACTAACCAGTTTAAGTGATTTTTGTGTTTTTCTGCTATCAAGTCATTCTTTTGACTTTTAAAGGGGATTTGCTTTTATTTTTTTTTAACAAGACAATGTCTTTAATCAGTATTTGCTCACAGAAAGAGCCCATTGCAGGACACTTCACTATGAAGGATTTATAGTAAAAGCAGTATTATTTGGGGTTAAATTAGGAAGCCATTATTTTAGAGAAAGTTAAAATTCTTGTGGGATTTTGTTACCTAGTATCTTTTCAAAATCTTCCTTTCCCCTGTTCACACTTCAGAAGCATATTGCTAGAGGTATTTTTGATTTTTCTTAAGTATTTATTTTTTATTTCTATCTATAGTTAAGCACAGCGAGCATGATTTCTTTTACTCATATCTAATTGAACTCATGATTCAATAACATTCATTCTGTGAAATTTTGGTCAAAACAATGATGCAAATTAATTATTCATGAAATGTAACAGTCATTTTTAAATTGCTACATTATACAAAAATACGTTTGTAAGCATAAAAGCGTCCTACAATTAAAAACATGCATCTTTAGCCTTTTTGCCTTAAAAAAAACCTGCAAAGCAGAAGGATTATTTGATATGAAAAGATTTAACATGCAAAGTTACATGTGTAACTGTGTATACATGGAAGAATTCTGTGTAGGTGAAAAAGGTTGAAATTATTTGTCAAAGTTTTACTTAATTGTTCTAAGTTAAATGTTGACATTTAGCTTACTAAATCTTACAATATATAACATTAACAGTTGCCCTATTTCATCTGGGATAGAGTTAATTTTCCTCTTAGCAGCCAGTGCTGCGTTTTGGATGCAGTAAGAGGCTCATGCTGGTGCCTCAGAGATGTTTGGGATGTTGCTCAGTANACTTAATTTCACTTACAAAACTATTCTTAACCCATGAGTTTCAGACTTTTTTCTGATTTCCTTGCCCATCCCACCAGGAGGAGGGTTGTGGCAAGTGACTAAATGGCTTCATGCTATCCAGTTGCTAGTGGAGTACAAATCAGGGCTCAGCAATCTGAACTTCTAATAAGGTCTTACCAAAATGCATCATTAATAAACAGTCAGAAGTTTACTAAGACAGTGGTTCTTTTTCAGTGCCCAAAAGAACTCTAAACTTTTCAATTGACTATCCCAGTTTGTTCTCATGTGCTATTTGGATTGCAAAGCTGCTAGAATTTAAAATATATTGAATTTGAAAGGGTTTTTTTTAAATTAAAGTTTCTGTCTCATAAGTAATTCTGATCTTTAAACATTCATTTTCGAAATAATTGGGACTATCAGCCCACAAAACCTTTCATAGAAAAAGAACTTTGTATATTATTTCATTTTAAAATTGAAAATGAGTTTCAATCATCATGCTCAAGAATTCTATTGTAATCACAATACATATGTATTCTTCCATTTCTGAGGATATGTTTTAATTAGGATCTGGTCCAGGTTCCTTATATTTATTAAAACACAAATTCATTCATTCTGAATCAAGTGGAGAATTCCAATTCTGAATTCCAAGATAAAGTGTGGTCGCAGAACTCGTATGAAGGACTGCCTAATCCTAACAAGAGGAAACTTGGGGCATCTTGCTTAAATGTTGGTCACAGAAGAGAATTGGAGGATAAATGAAATATAATATATAGCCTAAAAATCAATTTATTTAGAATAATGTTTACCATTTCTAAAAGGAATTAGAATCTTTTATTTCAATTTTTTTAAGAATATTGTAAAATTTCAACAAATGAAATAATTGTTCAACCTTTTGCATATTCTGCATTGGCCAATCACAGAACACATTTTCTGCTAATAGCCACAGTGTTTATGCTACTATATACTTGATATACAGCCAAAAATGACCTTGTTTCTAATAATATTTGGATAGCTATCAATTTCCAACAAACTTATTGGTATCTAGCTTCTATACCAGCAAAATTTCCATCAAGAGTCTGCCGCGGAACATGATAAAACACACAAAAAGTATACTTTCCCCTTTTGGAACAGCAAATTTCTGAGTTCTCCCATTTATTTATCCTCCTTCCTGAACAGTATTATTGTTGTGACCTCTGAGTGCCATATGAACCATTGAGCAATGTTTTATTTTCATTCAGTACTGTGATATCATTCCTAAAAGACATATAAAGAAACATAAAGTAATTTCAGAAGCAGCTTCTATCTCATTAAAATAAAAACTCCTCGTTGATTATCATGATAAATCTGACACAAAAACACACTTCTAAATGATGCCCACTGACTATAACTGAAATATTATTCAATCTCTTATTTGAAGACATAGTTATGGATAAATAATATTTTCTACACACAAAGAAATACACACAAAGAAACAGTAAAGATTCATAAGATTACAGGTTAATCTTGGAAATTACTTTTTAAAAATGCATATCGTTGGAGCCCACCTTAACCAGGTCCTATTTTGATTTGATAAAATGCTCTTGCCAGTATTATCTTTGTTGCTCCCAGAGTGCTGCGTGGGAATTGTAGAACATTGCTAGACCATCAGAAAATGCTTTGCCAGTTATTTTCTTCCAGGCTTTCCCACAAGTGGAATTAGCTTTCCATTGGTGTTACAGGCAAGAATGTTAGAAAACAATCTGTTCTCAGAAAGATGGCACTCAGACATTACAGTTGTTTGTCAAATTTTGTAAACTGAATATTATGCAAAATGGAAAATCAGATTTAATCTCAATTTCCAGCTAAGCTTGAGCGTGAGGAGTAGAGTTCTTTGATAAATAAAGCCTAACAAGACTTCTGACCTCAAATTTACAGGAATAAAAAGTATTTTTCATAATTAATATTTGGATGCACTGTTCAAATATTTTATCAAAAAGGAAATAAGCAAAGCCAATTTGAGTTGATGTCCATTCAAACCCATATTCTAACCACTAGAATTGACTGTCTTTTAAAGAAATCTCTGTTTATATACAAAAGTTTTCGTAAATGTGGTGATAATTTGCTTAAAATGACAAATTAATAACCGATAATAATTTTTATTATTATATATTTATTCATATTATTAATTTTACAGAGAAATTGGACAATATATCATCAAACAGACTGGAATCAACAAAACTACCTGAGGCAAGAGGTAAATTCTCCAGTATTCTTCTAGCAGCAGGCTAGAGCTGACTTGGAAATAAGCAATGGAGAGCGGGGGGAAAAACCAGAAACGTATATTTATGTCATCCATCACCTCAGCAGCCTGGGGGCTAAAAAGAGTTCCTGGTAGACATTAAGTTTGCTTCTCCCTGAGAAAAATATTGAAAAAGTTAACATTTGCTATCTCACTTTTAATTCAGCCTGCTGCACAGGAAAAGGACAGACGTAGTAATGTGGACTTTATTCCTATAAAGTACCATATACCTAGGAAAATATAAACTTCCCAATAGACTGTAAAATATTCTGGTTTTAAGATAGTGGCATAAAATGCTAAATAATGCCAAAAATACATAGTCATATAAAATATGACACAACAGAGTTGCAATAGCCAGAATAATTCCTATATAATTTTGACTTCACATCTTATATTTCTTGCAAACAAGTTAAATTCCATACTGATAAGAGTGCAGTAAAACTTTATACCTTGTATTTCAAACCATAGGTCTACAATTGCACCAAGTGCTTGGTAAGCCAGTCAGCACAGCCTGTGCTTTTCTGTCTTAAGATTAATGACAGACAAATGTCTCCAGCCATGTAGGTGCTCATTAATGTACAGCTAGAGCCACAGCACTGCAACCTAGAAACAATGCAATGCAAAAATGAGACCTCTGACAGCCTGTGTAACCCAATGAGCACATCTACCAGGAGCTGTTAGTCAAATAAACAAGCAGCTCATTAGTTTCTTATTGCTGGTCCTAAATGCATGAAACTCTCTGGAAAAAACAAAGCACGGTAGTCACAATCTGTCTGGGTCTGCTGAATCCAATCAAAAGGACTTGGAGAGTACATGTTGGTGCTGTGAGACTGAGGAATGCAAGTGGAGACCCAGGGGCTGAGGAACCCTCCACAGTCTGTTTTGAGCCTGCTAATGTGCTCTGCTCACTTAATGGCATCTTATAAAACACCTGGTCTCAAACACTCAAATATTGATTCAGTATATGGAAATCTGCTATTACACCACTGCTGTTTCTAGGAACAGCTTATATAAACAGAGCTGACATGATTGTGCCATATGGTTTTATTTCTGAAGTGCTTTGACTACATTTCTTAGGGGGAGGGGGTAATTGATTGGAGTGATTTATAGGTCCCCCTCACTTCCTTCAAGGTGGATGATGACTAAGCTGTATAAGCCACGAATTTTGGTGTCCAGGTTCATAAGGGTTGTCAGTTAATGGTTAACCTAATGACAAATCTCTGCTGTGCATTCACGTGTGACTCCAGTGAGAGGGTGATAAGGGCTAAATCCTCCATAGAGTACAAATGTGCAGGCTGAAAAGGAAGTACATTTTACAGGCTCTGTGTGCTTTTACCATGCCACATTTACCACATATTAGTGAAGGCAAATACAGGGAAATGAGAGGGTTTGAAGGGACAAATAAGTCGTGGTTCTTTCACAAATAGGAATAACAACTTGCGTATTGTACCGGGGTAAAGAGTGAAACTTCAGACTCTGGGTTAGGTTTAAAATTCTGAGGAATTCAGTCAGCTTGAAGATGCTGTTTGTCCTGACATTCCTTCCTCACTACCCAGACTCTCAGGCCCTGCTCTCTCAGGTTGTCTCAAAAAACTGCCATATTCCTGCCACATTCCTGCCACATTCCTGCCACAAGTCTTTTATGATTTGGTGGATTCAGTTATATCAAGATCAAGGATCTACAGAGTCATGAGAATATGAATGTCCCATGTGACATGAACTGGGTTGCAAGCAGGAAGTGAAAAAGATGTAAGCAACTGCTCCAGTGTCCTCTTCCTTTGTTCTGTGTGTCTTCATCACAAACATCTGAAACCTGAAAAAAGGTTGTGTTCAACTGAGTTTGAACTACTCTCTGTTCTCTTCACAGGCCTTTTGCTCACATAGTTTTCTGGGTGCACTGCATCTCCATATTTCCTCTAAGGAGTTACCAAATAGACAAGAATAATCAGCTACCAGAATTACAGACACACAGCTGCACAACTGCCTCCTTGCACATATTGCAAATAAACAATCTCTTAAATATCTGTACTACTTCTGTATTTTGGATTGGTTGCATTGTACCTATGCTAGGAACATACTAGATGGTCTCAACTGATCATCATTTGATGCTGATAATCGTACACCTGTTACTTATCTATTGTCTTCCTACCTATGCATGTTGTCAGACATGGGGAGGGAGGACCAGGAGCATTCCTGTGTGGAGATACTTAGGCACACTTGGCAAGGTTAAACCCTTGGCTGGCCTGTCAGTCTTAACTTTCACATCATGTAAGGTCTAAAACACCCCAGAACGCCACCATGCAGATACATAAATCACCACATCAGATTGGATTAACAGTCCATCTTGCCAAAAGCCTCTTACTATAGAAATATCAAGTGCTTAAACAGAAACAGTCCTGCAATAAAAATTTTCCATGTTTAAACAGAACATTTCAGTCAGCTCAGTGGCGTTTGTATATTACCAGGATGTAACAAGTTCAGCTGACTCATTTTGCTTAGTGAAGGCTATTTCCTTGTCTTACCTTGGAATTAATTGATTCAGTGTACTTACATTTATAGAAAAGATTGAAGAACATGTGTTACATGCCTTACCACTGTTCATATTTTACAACTTTTGACTTTCTAGGGTTTGGTGGTTTTTTTCCCCCTCAGTGAGAAGATCTCTTCATTTGGTTTATTTAGGTTTTGGGGGGGTTTTCTGGTGGAAAATTTTTCTAATGTCTTTGTTAGTCCTGCTTTGGGATACTGCCAACAAGTAGTATATAATTTTCAGCCAAAAGTGACAGACACTGATTCAATATTAAATATTAAATGGCAATTTTTTATATATAAAGTACTATGGATTTTAAAGTCTCCTATATGCTTCCACAAGCATATTCTTCCCCTTAGTCAGATAATTTTTAAACCAATGCTAATATATTCTAAGATTTTTAAGATGACACTATAGATGGAGTGGGTTTAAAATGCAAACAAAACATCATTTATTTTCACACTTTCTGTGTTTTAATATTTTGATTATAAACTTTAATTATGCCTTTTTTTTCTCCCTTCCCACTACCTAGCCATGCAGCAGGAAAAACATCAGGGTTGTCCTCTTCCCTACATGTAGAGAGTTTACAGATGTAGAGAGTCTGCTGACTTGCCCCGTGTGGAGGTCAAAACCAGAACAGTGCTTCCCCATTAGGAAAGCCCTTCTCTCTTAAAGCTGTGGGGTCAGAAACACCAGTCACTGATGTTTCTTTCACACAACTGTGTGTCATGGTCCAATCCTCCATACGCATTCTTCCTGCTTTTCTTCTGCTGCACCATTCCATGGCTGACCAGCTTTATCTGGTGAGCTTTCTGTACTGAGAAGGAAGCAGTGAAACCAAGCAGGGAAGCTGAGAAATCTATGTTGCAGGCCTTCTGAGGGGAGTCTAATATAGGATGATGCACTCTGCTCAGGGTGATAACCATCTGAGGTGTGGGGAGAGGGACAGAACAGACTGTCTGATGCTGCAGGGTCAGGACAGCTGTTCTATGTGTGTGCCAGCAGAATGAGCCTGTCTGAGCCCAGGCAGTTTTGTTCTTCAGCTACATCTGGTGCCAAGCACACTTAGCTTATGCGCTTTGTGGAACTGCAATATCATCAAATTAGTATCTCTCCAACACAGTTTGCCAAAAGGAAATGCAAGGAAAACAGCACTTACCCTGCTCAGAGCTTGCCACCCTGCTCTTGCTAATCCCCAGGCCACTATTGAGGAGCTTTCTACAGCAAAGGGAGGAAGTGAAGCAGACATATTATCCTTAATTTTGGTGGCATGCGGGGACCAGTATGGGCAGTGAAGTAATAGTAAGAGAAGTATTAGCAGAGCATGAAGGGAAGCACAGGGATGATTTGAAGAGCACTGAATTCAGGTGGCCAGAGGCAGTCTGGGTGGAGAAAGAAATCCTCTTGTGAGACTGGACTCCTGCTGAGATCCTGCTTACTCTCCAGCACCCTTTAAGCAGGGTCCAGAGGTCACCCCTACCCTCACCATCCCCACCAGGCACCCACCTTCCCCCTGTCCCATGACAGGCCAGCCAGGGACTCCAGTCATGTTATATGGGTTCAATGGGGTTCAAGGAATCAACACATCCACAATGGCAACTGCACCTTAGCATTTGGACTAAGAAGCAGGTCTTTAACTATCTTTCACAAAGAAAAAATAATTTGAGTTTACTCAAAGATGTAAATTTTACCAGACAGAGTGTCAGATGTATCCAAAATCTAAAATGTTTGTAGAAAGTCTGACGATTACTTTTTTAGGTATGATTTAACAGAGTCACTGCATGATCTGCCTCAGCCAATTCCCTCCCTTCCTTGTCTCAGTGTTCCTATTTGAGTTGATAACACTTTGTAACCTTTGAATTTTTGATCTCTTTTTCCCCTGAAATGCCCTGCACCTGTATTTTTCTAATGTTTTCACCACTCCACAGGTATTTCTTCTGCTTGTCTCTTAGATCTTTTGTTTCTGCGAAGTACTATGGCTCAGACTGTGACTTTCTGTGTGGCCAAGAAGTCCACAGAAATCTCAGAAATTAGGTTTTCATAAGGTAGGGATAAAAACAGAATCAAGTACGGCTAGATATGAATATAAGGGAGAAGCATGAAAAGTCCTTAGTTAAGACTCTGGATCATCTAGTGATATTCAAATATGAGGACCTTAAGTACCTTAATTAGCATAATTGCAAACAAAATATATCGTACCCAAAACATTTAATACAATAAAAGGAATGTTACATTGGGCTATGAAAACTAGATGAGCCTAATCAAACCCTAACAGCTTATCTTGGGGTTTTTAGAAGTCCTTCCTCCTCTCTGCTTGATTTGGTTTTAGTTTAAATAGAAAAACAGATGGAGGTCAATGTTTTGTATTCAGTTTAAATGTGACCCAGGGGTATTTCAATCTCTCTAGACAAATTGATTTCAAAAGAACCTAAGTGTTTAGTCAATATCTAATGGTGATTATTCATGGGCTTTCTGGTACCAGCAACTCTCAATGTAAAATTTCCCATCACATGGGCTTGAATGTGAATTACAAACAATGCTTATTGTTATTTAGAGGCTCAGGATTGATAATAATCAGTGCAAGATTGACAGTTTTAATCACCATAATTCTTTCATGGATGCTTTAAGAAAATATTTCCTTTGGCTGTGGAGTATTCCATCTAAGTCTTCCAGAGTATGTCACCAAAAATGAACATAAGTTTATCTTATTAGGAATGAATCAGTATCTGATTTTCTTATATAAGAGAGAAAATACAGTGATCAATTTTTACATAAAATAACATAACTGACAAAACTCTTTTCATGCATGAGTCAAAAGAACACTGTCAAACTGGTGTGTGTTGTACAGAACAAAACAAATAACGTTTGAATGGCTGGCAGACAATCTCCAGTACTTCTCATGTTAATACCATAAATGTTCATATTGTTCTGCTGGTATAACTTTCAGCTTGTAACTGAGAGGCAAGAATCTAAGTTCTGTGAGATATATTGAAATAGAATACGTATCTGGTGAGGGTAATCTGCCTAATTTAGGAGTTTACTATTATTGCTGAGGTCCAAGTCGTTGCATAGGTCGCCTGCTTGAGTCCAAGTTTAGATAACATCCACAATATACAAGTGGAATTCTGTATTTGCACTAGAACTTTAGGGTTGAGGGGACGACAGAGAACAAGTGTAGATCTACTTTACTGTCAGACGTAGACCCAAACTGCCTCACATATTAAACTGGAGGCTACGTGCATCATTTGAAATTGGGAAGTTTGGTTTCTGTAGAAGGAGAAAATTTGTAAAATATAACTTTTTTATTCTTTAAAAAGATGGCTTAACTTGGAAACCACATTGTGTGTTTAGCAAGGAAAGACCAGGTAAGAGGCAAGGTAAAAGACCAGGCAAGCCTCAAATCATAGCAAACTGCCCTCCAGTCTGTTCTTTGGTGATCAGCCACAGAAGATCCCAGGAAGGACATCTGCATATTGACAATGCTTTGTGTCAGAGCTCTATTCTCCAGATCAGTGCTCTATTAGTGATGATTATGTTTCTGTATACTTTTTTTATGCTACAAATACCATAATTCCTCTCTGTAATGATGGAGCATAAGGCCAACAGTGGAAAGCTCACCTAAGTGTTAAGATCAGAGACCTAGGAACTTCCAGATCACAGGTGGGAGTCTGCATCCCTGTGCTCCAGTTCTTTCCTCTAAAAATAGGACAGCTGAACAGGCCTGTTTTGTGAAGCATGATATAGACACCAGGTGCTTACTGACAAGACTGCTGAGAACCTCATCTGTCAACAAGAACAGTATAACAAAAATGTCATATTTCTGAACCCCTGCCAAGAAAAGAAGGAAATCTCTAAAATAGTAAAGGTTTCAAATCTTGTGTTTCTCCTAGTTAGTGGTATATTTATTTAATATCTCATGCTTTTACTTTAAAAACTAATGAAAAATACATTTGTCTGGAAAATAACAGCTAAATTTCTTTTGAATGGAAAACTAAGCCCATTAACTTTCTATTTTTTGTCTCCAAAATGCCTTCCCTCTTTGCAGGTTACATTCAACACAGAAGGATTTTAATACTCATGTAACAATATATAATTTTTTAAACTGTTTACCAGATTGTAATCTTTCCAATAAATTCTGTCTCCAGATTTTTTGACCACTGTTAGCTCACACACTATAGAGGAACTAGGAAAGAATCAACTTCATAAACACCATAAAAGTCAGGTTCTCACAGCAATTGATAAAAGGGACTGGAAGTATAATTTAAAACATATAATACAATAAA
This sequence comes from Nicator chloris, assembly GCA_013400495.1. Classification (NCBI taxonomy): domain Eukaryota; kingdom Metazoa; phylum Chordata; class Aves; order Passeriformes; family Pycnonotidae; genus Nicator; species Nicator chloris. Next base: position 16,492 of record WAAE01010965.1, read on the forward strand.
TCAGAGTTAGACAGTGGTGTAATAAAATAACACTTGAAAAGGGGGAAATGCAAGATAAATATGACCAAAAACTTCTGCCAGTGGAGTGTTTTATGCTGCTAGAATAAATCTCCCAGGGAAAGTAAGGAATCATCCCCTATGGGTTTTTGCACAGTGAATGCACAGACTTTTTATGATATTATTGAATGGAGTGATCAGAGATATCTTTAAAAGGTGCTTTCAATATCCTGCTTGTCTTGTCTGTTTGTCAGAGAAGATATATTTTTCAGTAGGTTGCATTGAAAATTATTAAATTTTTAAAGTCAATTTTTTTATCCCCGTGAAAACATAATTTTCCAACTTCACACTAAATGGTTGACTTTATAAGCAAATCCAGATGTGGCCATATATAAAAATGTGTGATATTTTACTGTGAGTAATTTGTTTATATCGGTGACTTCAGGAAAGATATATTAAAATGGGAAATTTTGTCACAGTGAACATCATCACAGTAAGGTGTGAAAGGTTCCTTATCTTTAAAAATATTGCCCTAAGTAAGCTGTCCTTAGTATTATGGTGTTCAAGTAATTAAAATAGAAGTCATACTTAATTTTTTAAAACCTTTACTGTGTTTATATCAGTATTTTTTAAGTTTCTATCCTACTCAGAAATTAAGAAATTGAATTAATTTACAATTTGCTAGTTTATTGGTGAACTGTTTTATTATTTCTTTCCCTCTCCAATAAATTTTAATTCAGAGCCTTGCTATAATCTGGAGGTAAAATCCATATGCAAAAAATGTGCAGAGGATGACATGACAGAAAAAAATTTGCTCTAAATCCATCTATTTTTGCCAGTCTTTCCTGAAGACAGAAAAAGTTCAAGGACAATGAGTGAAGGACTAAATACAAAGCCATATAGGGCATATATTAATCAGTATATCTCATTTAAAAATTGTTGCTTTGTGTTTCAGATGCTTTCAAATTGAGCAGCATTTTTCTGCACCTTGAGAGTGAGAGTTAATTGTGTTGCTTCTGTTGCATTTTCTGGATTTAAAAGTAAGAGTTGTACTTTAAAATAAAATTGTATTCCAGGATTTATGCTACATTATGACCCAAGAGATGTGCATTCCTTGGATGTGACACTTCCTGTAGAGCCACAGAAGGCTCACATAAGGCTCATGTGTAAAGCTGTCATAGAGGTTTCCATATTACTCCCAGGAGAAGCAGGGCACTGCTGAAGTGTCACTGGAACTTGGCACAGTCCTCAGCTATTCCCTGGGGACACTGTCCTCCTCAGACTTGTGCTGGAGGATTCAGTGACATACCAACAGCTCAAGACAACAGGATCACAAAGAAGGCTTTAAATCAGCCTTGAAGGTACCCACAGAACACAGCAGAGAATACTCAGCAAAACCTGTGTTCTAATCAGGTAACTGCAGAAACCACTGGCAACAAGTGGAGAACAGAAAGTCTGTCACAGGCTTAAAATCATGTGATTGCGCCTCTGAAGAAGCTCTAGTTTTGATTAGAGGCCTTGCATCTTTCTCTGTGTGCAGGGTCAAGTCTTGCATTATAAATATTTCATCATGGGTACCCAGTCTTCATCTGTTTGGAAAACTGATTTCAGAAACAGTAAAAAAGACTGAGGGTCAAATTTATACTTGATGCAACTCCCTGGCAGAAAACCAAGGATAAATTTGGCCCATGTGTATGAATAGAAGCAACTAAAAATGTACAAGTGTTACAGAGCGAGATAAAGCAGC
>WAAE01010968.1:0-41958 GCA_013400495.1 Nicator chloris
AAGAGTGGTTAGGCATTGGAATATATTGCTGAGGGCAGTGATGGGAAGTGTTCAACAGATATCTGGATGTGGCACTTGGGGATGTGGGCTAGGGGTGACTTCGGTCGTGCTGGGTTGGCAGTTGGTCCAGATAACCTTGAAGAGCTCTGCCAACCTTGATGATTCTGTGTTCAAGGCCAGGTTGGATGGGAGTTTGAGCAATCTGGTCTCGTGGAATGTGTCCCTGCCCATGGCAGAGGATTGGAACTAGGTATTATTTATGACCCTTGCAACTCAAAAATTCTATGATTCTGTGATAAGAAGATAAGATTCTGGCCCTGTTGACATGTTAAGATAAGTCACAAAGTCAACAAAGTTTATCAGCTGGGGTTGCAGCCATGGTGAGCAATATGGGACAGGCATTTACTGGCTTCTCTGCAGAGCTGGAGCTTCTGTTTTGGGCCAAGAGCTCATGGCAGGCACAGTTTGTAAATTAATTACAGGATTCAATTGTGCAAAAGTGGAATCTGAGAGTCATGGAAAGGGATCTTCAAATGAAAATTTCAATCATATGGCGTGAAACCTGACACATTTGTTTCTTTCTTTGTTCTCATGAGCGTATGTTACACGGCTCATGAGATTGGGCAGGTCCTGCAGTCTATATTGAGTGATCTCCCTGTGATAGTCCTTTAACCAACCACCCTTTGATTTATTATTTGTAAAACTCAGTATAAGGTAGACCAGTTCATACATTTCCCTCTTGTATAATTGAGGTCAAAGACACATCAGCAGTGTCCTTTATTTATGCCCTACAGTTTTACCCAGGGGAAAGGCAAGGAATGACCAATGTCCAGTTGGGTGAGTCTGTTCTCACTATGATTTCCCTGGTAACTGCTCCTAACCACAAAACAAAAAGCCTCAGCAGGAAAAGGTGAGATCAGAAGTGGCTAGAAGGGAATCAGAAGCAGCAGGGCATTGGTGTTTGACCCTTTTCTGTGAAATTAAATTCAGCACTGCAAATACCCTTTTTTTCCTCCTGTGAGAATAGGGTTTCCGGGCATGCATAGATAGATAGATAGATAGATCTATAGTCTTAGATAAAGACTAAGTTGTTAAGATGATAGATAGATAGAATTACTGTTTTATCTCTCCTTTAACTCTGATTCACTGTGTGAATGCAGTGTCTTGCAAGGACTAGGTTGTTCTAGGAAGGACACCACTGTTGCTGGTAAAACAAGATGTTTAAGCATGAATATTCAAAATTATTTTATTTATGGGTTTCCTTGTTTTTTTGTTTCACAGCTGCTCTGACAGATTTTTTTTCTCATTTTAGTTTTCATCTTTCCCCTCTCCAAACTCAAGTCAAGAATTTTCTTTTCCACAGAGTTAAAGAACAGCATTTCACCCCAAGTGCTAAGTTGCATGTGCCCATTTAATTATTGTTAGACTTAGAAGATTTACTTGTTAGCATTGAACCGGTGCACAGCCATGTAGTCCCTGCAGTGTGAGAAGCAAGTAAGGTCAACTTTTAAGAGCAAATCAAAAAAGAAAAGCACCACCAGTGTAGCAGAAATTAGAGAGAAAATAGAATGGAAGAAAATAAAGAAGGAAATCCTCCTAGATTTCAGAAGTTATCATCCAATTCTTTTGTTCACATTAGTGCAAGGTAGGGTACTTGCACTGAAATCCATGATGAAAAAAAACGCCAACCTTTTCCTTTAGATACAGACTTCAGTTATACTGGTTTAAATGATACACCTTTCTCTTAGCTATGCTCAACTAACTGCCAGCATGTCCCCTCGCAGCCATCCTGAATTCAAAGTCAGGCTATTTAAGTTAATACATCTCCTAGATTTAGTTTCATATTAAACTAGAAGGCAGGGAGAGCTAAAAATCATGAAAACAATAATTCATAGAACTCAACTGCTAAGCTGTAACTCATTAAATCTATAACTCTATCACATTCATAAGTGTGTGTTCTATCCTTGTTCTTGTGGGATTTGTGAAAGGCCAAGACAAAAAAAATACATTTTCCTGATTTCCACACTATTAATCTGAGGGAGAAGCAAACACTTGATATAGTAATGATTTATGTAAGTAAAATTTTGATCAGATAAATACACAAATTACGAGAAGGAAAAAAAAATTAAAATTTTTCTGTAGAGGAAAACTTTTTCTAGACCCATTTTCTTTCTGGTTCATCTTTTTTACATTCATCACCTTAGCTATCAAAGGCAAAGGGAGCACGTAGGCTTGCCTCTCTAAGTGTGAAGGACAATCCACAAAACTTCAGTGGCAAATATTGTCCTGGTAAATTGCCACCACTCCTTTTTTCCAGGTACTTAGCCTGGGTTTTTTTGCTTTTTTTTTTTTACTTTCCCTGCTGGGTGTCAATAGCCTGCTGCTTAAAGCATAGCAGCTGGGAAACAGGAACAGAACAAGCTGGAGCCAACTACTTGCAGAAATCTCCTTTACCTGTGAATTTATTTTGTGACTACAGTTACTATGGTGATGGTGACTGAGCTTAAACTACTGAAAAGGGTTGGTCACTTTCAAATAAGTGCTAAAAAGGTTGAGTCACCACCTTTGGAACTGTTAAAAATATGTGGCTAGGACACTTGAAGATGTATATGATTTAGTGATGAACATAGTGGTGGTTCTAGGTTGATGGCTGGACTTGATGAACTTAGAGGTCTTTTCCAATCTCATTTATTCTATGAGTCTAAGGCTCAGGCACTGGGATGGTTAGATTTGAGGCCAAGACCCACATCAGATTTAGGTTCAAAGTTAGCAGCATCAAAATCCTCCAATTTCAACTTCAAATGACAGCAAAATCTGGCTGTCAGATCACCTCATATCATTTCTAGAACTTTTTAGGAACTAAGTATTCTTATAATTTTGGCTCTGCAGATAGCCAAAACTAAAGGACCCGTTACTGCTCTGACAATTTCAGGGAAAACAGGAGATACTCTTCCACTCAACAAAAGAAAAAATGATCAGTGTGTTCAATGCAGTTAGCCAGAATTTGGGGAGAAGAGGATAGCAAATGGCCTCAAGTTCTGTAAGGGGAGGTTTAGATTAGATGTTAGGAAAAAAATCCCTATGGAAAAAGTTGTCGAGCATTGGAACAGGCTGTCCAGGGAAGCGATGGAGTCTCCCTCCTCAAAGGTGTTTAAGAGATGTGTTGATGTAGCACGTGGGGACACGAGTTAGCAGTAGGCTTGGCAGTGCTGGGTTGTCAGTTGGACTTGATAATCCGAAATATCTTTTGCAACCTAGAAGGTTTTGTTTCTATGATTCTGTGAATCTGTTCTGCTTCTGTATCAAGACCATCTCCTGTGATGTTTTAACAGTTTGTGAAGATGAAATTATATCAGAAGAGTCCTGACTAGAAGTTAAATGTTTTGTTTATACTACCATTGTGTATTACCTTCTGAAAAGTATATATGTAACATATGTATACATGTAAATGTGTGGGTGTGTGTCTTAGATGTTAAGTATTACAAGCTTAAGTGGATGGAGCATCTTTGCTGGTCTAGTGGGATACAGGGTGGATAACAAAGGTGAACAGGCATATTATAAGAGATATTTTGATGCTATTAAGTAAACCTGGACCAGTTTTTTCCCATTGAGTGTATATATCAGTAATCCTACATTTAGGTCCAGGAATGGAGGCTCAGTGACCTTACTACAGACAAATATAAAATTTGTTTTATAGTGAAATACGCTGCGATTGAAATAAAAATGTGCATCCTGTGGATAACAGCTCAGAAAATGTCCTGTATAAACCCATGATATAAAAAGATGGTGACTTTCTAAAAGCTCTTTGAATCAGAAACATAGGAAGAGCCTTCAGTTCTGTTGTATTTTCTTAGTTGAACACTCATTGAATGTTGCACAATACTATGATTTCCTCATAGCAAATATCATTAAACTTCCTATCCTCTGGCATTAAACAGAACTTCATTATGACTTTCTAATTCCATAACTGTACAAGAGAAACAAAATTTCTGAAACTGAAAGTCTTATTCCAACTTCAGCTTTTCTTCCTCTTTACTTTTTTTTGGTAGGATGGACGTATTTCTTTGTTTGGAAAATAAGATGTTCTCTGCTTCCGGGACATTAGTAAAAATCTGTAATTAAGGTAAGAGAAATACCTTCAGATTTTCTACAATTTCACAGTCTTGCAGTCTCTCATGGCTTGAGAAGCCATGCCTGTAATTCTCTTTCCGTGCTCCTTCTATATTTGTATTTCTTTTAGAAACTCGGGTTACTTTGTTGCACTTTTAATGACATAAAGACTAAGTTGTTACAGAAGCTTATTTAGCTAAACCAGTACCTGTGGGCTTTTTGGGTTTGTTGTTAGAGATGCCATCACAGATTTAAATTCTACTAGCCTGCGGGAATAGATTGCCTTTTTAAAGAAAACAATTCTTTTTGTAAAGTAATTCACCCTGCAGGAATCTTAAGGTCTAAGAATCTAAATCTGGTTTTGGAACACTTTATAGTTAGAATAAAATTTGAAAAACAGCTTTATAAACTAGGACTCTTTGCTCCCACTCAAAGAAAAGACTTATGGGATTTGCAAGTTTTGATCCCTCTACCCCTAAACAACTAATTTAAGAATTGATCTCGAGGTCATATCATTTTCCACTGAGGTTCATTTTCTACTATAGCTTGGATTTGAATAGTCAATGTTGATGTATTAAGACTAAACTACACGCTTCTTTCTAGAGGCATGGATTAACAAACATAAAGTCGTAGCATTTTAAAGGAGTGGAGTACACAAACACCAACAGAAGCCAGTGAGAGCAGATCTGGCTATCTCTTGTAAGGGCTTTTTCAAACCCTTGCTCTAAGCAGCATTGTGAATCCAATCAAATGATTAAACCAAAGATAAACACAGGAATGATGGGAGGCCAGTTCTCAGAAACAGAAGGATTTACCAACTTCTTGTGCTCTGTATGGTGGGATTACCACCAGCAGGTACAGCACGGAGTTTGTCTGGCAGCCTGCTCAGGTTTCTGGATAGCTCATCACATCTATAGCTCACAGTGCACTGGTCGGAGAAAAGGGATGTGGGAATGTCACTTTCTTTAGATCACTCACTCATTTACTACTCAGACAAACAGTGGTTTTTAAGCAATTATAGAACTGAAACACGGTTCAGGTGTCCTAAAGAAACTCTTTAAGGATTGCACATACAAAAAACCAACAAAAAATCAGCGGTATTTATTGAACTAAATACAGATATAGAGGTATGTAAGATGTGACCAATTCTTGACGGTTTATTTCTGTCACATAATAGACTTGTCTGTTTGCAAGAAAATCTTACAGACTCTGTATTTTTACAGCTGAATTAATAAGAGACAAGTTTTGCTGGCTGATGTTGTCTGGGATCATCTTTTCTGCATGGTGTTGGCACAGTTAACGTTGTTATATTAATGTCCACTCACGACTTCATTAAGGGTTTGGCTGCCAGATAAAGCAATGATGCTTTTGTGATGGTTTGGTTAAGAAGTCTGTCATCATTGTTCAATTATAATCCTTAAGGAAAATACCTAAGGTTACTTATGCACAATTATGTTTAGTATGGGCAACACTATACACTCTCTATGCAGTCTGTAGGTTGCAAATGGTATTAAAATGATGGTTGAACCCATTCTCTACAGAAAGTTGCAAATGATCAGTTTCTTGTTTGTTTAGTTGCAAATTAAATACTCATTGGCATAGGACCTAGAAATGCCCTAGTCATGGCCTTTGAAATTTCTATGAGAACCAAAACTATTCAGCAACATTTTATCCTAAAAATACTCAAAAAAATCAGAAGTATTTTCTGAGTTCTGCAGTTCCTTTACCCACTGTCATCAAGAGTGCATTTTGTTGATATATAGTGTTCATGTGTTTAATTTTGTTGGTCACATTTCATTATGTCTTGAAGTGTAATTTAACTTGATTGATGCAAATTGACTGATTATATCCAAGTTCTAACCCAAGCCTTGGAACAGTTGTTAGCAGATGCTGAGAATCTTTTGCCCTTACTCTACTTCAAAGCATATGTCTGCATTTCAGATGATGTTTCTATAGTCCTGTGTGAGAAAACAAACTATAATTTCTTGCTGAACTAGATCCACAAGCCTGAATTATCAGTTTTTAGCAGCCTTGTGATATCTAGTAATTTACATGTAATGTGTGAAACTGGAAATGTGAGTTTATATCACATTATACCAAAACATCTTTCTGACTGAATTTTAAATTCTTTATATAACCTTGACTCCAGTTTACACCTATCAACCTATAGGACTTCTATTACTAAAATTAAACATAAATTTATATCCACTGCTTCTAAAATATATCATTTTATTTCTTTTAAGTAGCATAAAAGTAACTTCTGACTGTTTCTGTTGGCAGAAGTTTGAGTGGAAAACTGCTATTAAGAAAAAGAGAGAAGGGCCATAGTTTGCAAACTCACATTTAGCAGGTCCTACAGTGAAAAATTCTGAAAAGCACAAGGATGGAACAACATGTGATTTTAATTGTAGGATAAAAATTGGAACGATTACATTTTTGCAAAAACAATCCCCATGTTTTTAGCTTTGTGAGCTAGTGAAACATCAGAGATTTTTAAGATGCTGCTTTCAAAGAGTGGTTAGAAAGCAACCTCTTCTAAAATGCATATAACCTCCGGAGTCTGAGCATAGTCCCTGTGTGTCCACCTGAAACAGCATGCAGCAGAATCATGAGAACTTTGGATGATTATTTTCCTAAAGCCAGAACTTAAGTTAGACCTTCCTTAAGAATAAATAGCTGTTGAATATGCGGCAGAGTCAGAACTATGGAACTAAAATAAGACAAGATTCCTAAAATAAAAGCTATTTCAGGCTTTAAATGAAACCTCATTTTATTCTGGTAGAGGCCAGTGATTAAAAAGCATTCAGCCATGCATGGAAGGAATGCAGTCAAGCATCAATATGTTTTATTGCCAGGCTTTTAAAGACCCTGAATCCCAACCACAATGGTGAGTGATGGCACTCTCTGTGTTTTGTTAGGGAGAGAGGCAAGGCAGAACACCACAGCCTTTATCATATGGATTCCACTCAGATGTCAGTTAATGGTATACATGTAGATATGTAACCTGATTTTTTTTTAACTTGAATCATCAAATGAAGCCTAGTTGTAGCATTAAACATCTAGTCTGTTTGAGAGTCTTTAATGAAAAATATGCATAACTTTAGTGGTGAAATAAAGTCATAAACTCCTGTCTGTGAAAGGAACATGGATCTATTATCTTCCCTCTTGAGATAACAAAAGCAAAAAATAAGAAAATTAAAAAGTAACAGCACCAAAAATGTGCTTTCTCATTTAACAGAAGCAAATAATTTTACATGTAACTGTGGGAGAATCTCTGGATATTTTACTGAAGATATAGATAGTCTGCATCATTCAGGTGCTGTCAGAGGAACAGAAGTATCCTCTTCTGGGAATGTATTGTTGAAATATATCTGTCACTGGGTGCCATCTGGTCCATCACAAAACAAACCATGTTGCATTTCAGAGGTGTCTATTCATAGTTCTTCCCAAGAACATAGCTGCTGACAGAATGGGACAATATGAAGGAGGGAAGGAACATATGGGAAGCACAGATTATTCCAGGGTACCTTTCTCCAAAGGTAATGCCCTGCAGTTCCCTGAGTTATATCACCCTGAAATACAGCCTGTTTGATATCTGGAGTCCAGTGACAACAAAAGCCACGTCTTCACGGTGTCTTCTGACAGGCAAAGTTTAATTTCAGCTATAAAACAAGACAAGAACTTGCTAGATGATGCTGGGTGTCTCCCCTGAATGCACTCCCCATGTTAGGGCCAGCAACATTTGTGGTCCTTGTACCCTGTGAAATTAAGCAACTGCTTTCCAAAGGGGAATGGACAAGGTGTGGCATCATGGTCCTTCCAACCCTGGGCTGACTGTGGATACTGATAACATTGTGATGACTTAGTGTGGATGGAAATGTTTTCGGTGAGAAAGTACATTTTATCTGAAATCCAGAAACTTAGGGGAAAAAAATATTTATTTTGGCTTCCAATTAGTGTAGATATTAAAAGACGGAACAAGATTTTCTTGGAATTAGAATGTATAAAGTTATGGAGAAAACATAAATAAAATAAGTTTTTTTGGCGAAAGCAGATATTTTAACTGAAATTGAAGTACTCTCAGCATTCTTTCTGTAACAATTTATTTCTGGTCAGAATTAAGAAAAAATATAACTAATCTCTTTGAGCAGAATTTGTTCTGTATTCAACTCCATTCCATAATAAATCTGAAAGTTCAGATTTTCTTTTCCTGTCTGGATCACAAGTGTGTCTCTTCCCAGTTAAAGAGGCATCAGGGCACCCTAGAAGATGACCAGTGTTGGAGAACTGTATTCTGCATGACTAAAAGCCAGACTTCATCCAATCATTTTGGGCATGGAGCAGCCTGATCTAGTGGAAAGTGTCCCTGTCCATGGCATGAGGGTTGCAACTAGAAGGTGCCTTTCAGCTCAAACCACTCTATGATTCTGTGGTATTGTATAAGAAGAACTTGACTTCCTCAGGCTCTTTCTGAAGTGACCAGACTGAGAGTTCAGGGCTTTAGAGTGCTAAGATAACTGACTCTATGCCAGACAGTCATTTCAGAAAAACCTTGAGGCAAACTAACCGGCCAATGCCTTGTTCAGCAATCCTTCAAGCAGAACATTATGAGGGAGTCCAAGTTATCTCTGTTTCTCGTGAATAAAGAGGGACTTGCGAGATGCAGTGGGGGAGATGGCAGCCAGCTTTCAAATACGATAGAGAGTTTGAAGCTTTATGACAGAGGGTTTTTTTGGGTTTTTATTTGGGGCTTTTTTTGCGTGTATTTGTCCTTTTTAAAATCTAATTTTGTTGGCTGTTATCAGCAACGATGACTCCATCTATCACAAGGCAATGACTTAGTTGCAGTACTTTTAAAATAAAACTAAACCAAGACATTGCCCTGGAAAAACAACGTTGTTTATGAGTGGTGTAATAAAACCAGAGATCATGTCACAGCAACTAACACATCACAATTAGGGCTGACTGGTTTGCTTATCAGCCTCACCATAATAAATCTATCATTATTTCTTTCGCTACTGAACCTCTGCATTATGATTTTCTGACAGTATCTAGAACTGGACTTTGTGACCCATTTAGAGATTTCTAGCTTTCTACATTCATTATACAGCAGTGGCATAAAGTAATGTGTATGTATATATATGTATATACATATACATATAAAAAAACCCGTCAAGTTATGATAATTGATATTTTGTAGTAGATACATCTCTGCTAATATATCAAACCACAGCATATGTACAGTGTCATTGCCTCCCCTGGGTTTTATATGAAATTTTGTATAGATAAGACATATGGTTTTATTATACCATAATATACTGTATTCCCATTTCTTCCACTGTTGCATATGCAATTCAAAAGCCTTCTTAATATACTTTCCAAGGGATCTTTTCCTGTGCTTTCTATTCACAGTCTCTGTTCATACCTTGTTTATTTCTAATTACGGCTTTAGATGTAATTTTGTACACTTAAGTAGGTACATAGTATTACAGTATCAGATGAATATCTGAAACCAATTTCATTATTTGTATGACCCCCCAAAATAAATTTAAAATAGAGAAAGATCTGAAGAAAACAGATCTTTTGCCACGTATCTACTTTTTCAAGTCTATAAAGTTCATGAAATAAGGTCTTTTGAGACAGATCCTGAAGTGTGGAAGTAAAATCAGCTATTTCTTGTGCTTTTATATCATATTTTCCTGATAAGAAATTGGGTATTTTGGTGATGATGTTTTGTTATGTGGTTTTCAGGCAAATAATGTCAATTGTTGTGCCCGCATTCCAGCAGCATTCTAGTCAAGCAGATATTTAATGGATATTGCTACTTCTGCTTGGCAAATAAAGCCGTGTCTGACAGAATTTCAATTTTGGAAAAAAGTTATAAAAGAGTACTGAATCTTCTGCTATGAGAGCGAAAATGTTTAAAGATGGCTAATGTTATTACCCCTGTATAGAAAATCTGGTTTCTAAACTCTTTATTTTCCTGTGTCTGTGGGATGTGACAGGAGAAGGTGATGCCTGCTGTTAAAGGGAGACATCAGTTACAGTGCTGTTCATAAATGTAGTTTGTTCAGCAATAATGTCTTATATCTCTGCTTTTTCCTTTTATTCAAAGGGCAGCTTCTTCAGGACTTTCTGGTTTTCAAATTTCTTTACTCTTTAAAGTACTTACATGATGACAAAGAGGGCCTACACCACCACTCTGACAGATGGAGTATTTCAGGGGGTCTTGCTTACTCGAAAACAAGATATGCCAAAGGCATCTTCAAGATAGCTAAAAGCACAAGCTCAGCTTGATAGCGGGCTTAAACATTTAAAATAATTCTGGTTTTTAACTTTATTCCTATGAAAATTTTAGCTGTAAACCCTGGCTACAATAATTAAAAAATGCATGGGGATCTCCAGTGAGCTTTCTCCCTCAGTTTGTTCCTTTGGTTTGCATTTTGTTGGAGTATTTCTGTTAAAACCTCATTATGTCATTACTTTGCCAAAAATGCTGGCTCCAACTACATTATAAGTTTGTTCTGCTGAGTATCCATGCTGTACGTTGGCCCATACCGGATGCTCATTGCTGCTGGAGATGTGTTTAGTTCTCAAACAAAAATCCCACTATTTGCAAACCTGAGCTTCTATTAAATAATCATTATAAATTATTTACAAAGATGACATCATCCATTTGGGTAAGTTGGTGCTTAACTTCACAGGGTTTTTTATTCATCTAGTAAAAATAGTTGTCAGGATTTTTTTTGCTATATTATTGGATTTGTGAATTTCTTATACAAACACCTGCTTGAACAGCTTTCCCTTAATTTTAACTTCTTCAGTTTTTGTTAAAGGAAGTGATAAATTTTTTTGTTAATTATAATTAAGTAAGATTATATATCACACTTACACTGTTTACTTTATCTCCCCAAATGTGACAATGCATCGTATTGTTACATATTTTCTCTATATAATGTATAAAATAGCAATACTTGAAGGAAAGAATTTGCACACCTTGGCCAAATCACTTTCTGTCAAGTGATTCCAGGCAGTACTGGGAAGCGAGCACAGCCAGCAATGATCCCCAGGATGCAGTTTGGGTGCCGAAGGCTGACTGGTTTTGTTGGCAGTGCAGAGAGCTGTTTCTCACGAGCTGGTGCTGGTGCTGGACACATCCAGGTCACGTTCAGCTGTGGGTGTTCATGGTCTGGGGTTCATGCTTGCAGACTGCTGCATTAGCACATAGCAGAGACCTTTGGGGCTAACCAGCACATGCCCTCGGAGGTCTGTGTCACAATTTCTCTAATTACCCTGCACACTAAGGGAGAGGCACAACATCATTACCTTCTGAACACCCTGCTTTGAATTGCTTTGTCAGCTAGTTTGGAAGGACAACCATTTTAAGACCTCACACAGCCATGGCAAAATCTTCCTTACCATGATCAGAACAAGCTTTATTGCTCCACAGAAACGAAAAAGAAAATTGAGCCCAAAACACTGAATGAACAACTAGTTGCATGAATAAAACATGAACTTACAATAAAACTTCTCCTTAGTTCTTCCAACATTTTCCCAAGCTTCTAAAGCTACCTTGTAGGTTTTGTTATTTGCTCAAGGGACAGCACGCTCTAAAGAATACTTTTTTCTCTTTTCCCTTTTCTGTGTGACAACTATTACATCTCTCAAAAAAATTGCTCGGAAGAGGTTGTTTCCTCGGTAGTACAAGATGTTTTCCCCTCCTGATGCAGCTGTCCATCATTCCCTGTAACTGGGTAACGGGAGGTCACATGAGACTGGGTGACTGTGTCTCTTCCACTACTTCTCTAAAATTACTTGAGCATTATTCCTATTGTGTATTTATTACATTTCATTAGAATATTTTTGCCTTAAGGTTTCAGTCTTCCCTCTTTTGCTTACAGCTTTATCAGCCCAAGTGATATGTATTTTTTATGAGCTCTGTGTTATGAGAAATAATGCATAATGTATAAGATAAAACCTTCTAGGATCGTGTTTAACTCCCTACAAGTTTTGCATGCTGTCTACATGTAACATGCAAATGTTATTAAACATTCTTCAGAGAAGGAATTGAAAGAATATACATTCCCTATTTGATAATTTGAAGGAATTTTGTCACAAAAAAAATTTAAAATAATGTCAAAAATTTAATAATTTAATGTCAAAATATGTGTAATTAACACATTCATAAGTAACTGTACCAATCCAGTTTAGCGACCTACTGCAAAGCAAGACCACTGTGCAATTATGCTGCAATTACGGCTTAATTGCATCGATATAACAATATCTGAATTTTACTTTTACTGGGTTTTTTTCCAATTACAGTAATTAACCTCTCAAGTTCTAGGTTTTACCTTGCATAACAATAACACACATGACCTGGTTCAATTTTTTCTGCTCTTACGTTTACTTCTTATAAAAATCTTACATAAAATGCTGACATAGGATCATTCACTAGTCAATTTAAATTGATAATTATTTCAAGACGGTTTGTAAACAATGTTTAACTGAAAAAAAATATATAATATGTGTCTATTTATTTCTAATTTTAAAGTTTGGGCACAAAATATTAAGACATCAGGTCTTGTGTTAAGAAGGTTTCTATTGCAGACTTTTTCTCTTTTTTGGGTTAAAAACTAATGTTTGGCTTCACCTTTCCTAACTCTAGATACCAGAGATGGATAAATTCCATTTCCTTTTTCATTTTCTGTAGAGGGAACAACTTGAGTAGCTTTAAGTGATGTGTACCTTTCAGGGGTGGTCTTCCCAATGTCCGCTGACTTCCTAAGCTGGTGAATGACAAAGCCAGTTTTTCCCTCTGCATCTGCTTCTGTGCTCTTCTCCTCAATAGCTCTCAGCACCCATGAGCCAAATAGTCTAACAAAATGAACAAGAAATACAAATGTACAGGGATTGTGAAATAGCACTGGCTTTTCAAAGTCCCAGTGCATACTGTCTATATCTTAGGATTTTAAACTGATAATAACAAGGTTTGACTATTTGTTGCTTTATTTTTGATATGAAACATTGCCCTCTATTCAAAAGGATGTGTTAAAAATTGTTTTGAAGCATTCTTTGTTTTCAGATCTCTAGGCACAAGGAAAAGGGAAGTCTAATGTCCTGTTATCAAAAAGATTCTTCCTTGTGTTTCTTGTTATTATTCCAAAAAATTGCTAAATGCTGTACATAAAACAACTAATGTTTCTAGCCAAATCCAAAGATTAAAGGTGCATCAAATGAAACACAGGCATAGGAGAGGAGCTGAAAGTGAAGTAATCCTGATCAATGTGCTGAGAAGCATTTTCAGAATAAGTCTCACCTAAATGTTACCTTTATTATTATCCAAGCCAGACTCTCAGTAGATATTTTAAAGTCGTGTTTTGTGCTTTGTTGTCACAGATTTTCTTTTTATAAAAGTAGCTTAAGGTCCCTCTGCTAAGAAGATCCTAAGCTGGACTCCAGCAGAACAACACCATATCTCTAAAGGGGGCAAGTGGGTGGGGTGTTAGGTGTAAGAGGTTTTAAACCTGCATGTTACCAGGAATATCTGAAAGTCTAATGATGGCATGTTGTACATCCTTTCATTTCATGAGTCTATTTGTTCACACCTAATCAATGATGTAACTTTAAATAATCAGATTACGACGTTTTGCCTCAGGAACACACAGCAATTCAAAGAATTGCAGACACAGTAATTCCAGCAACAAGGATCAGTAATATCCTATTCCATGTTACGACAAAATTGAATTTAAAGTTACCATATTTTATCATAAAAAAGGAAACTAAAAAATCCTGATATGTGAGTTTCGCATCCATACATCTACTGTGCTACCAAGAAAACAAACAAATGAACAAAAAAAAAAAAAAAAGAAAAAGAAAAAAAAAGGCAAAAATGAGAAAACAGTAATTTTATGAAGATGGGGAAGAGAACTGCATTATGTATTTTTGTCACAGGAGCACATTCATTACATTTTTTAGATATCTGTATATGCTGCTGTTTTCTCAATGCCCATCATGTTGTTAACTAACCATGAAATAATGTCATAACAGAAGCAAATGTTTGTTCTTAAACCTTTATTCACCCATCTCAATAAATCTCAGAAAGAGTTTTCCTGTGGAGAAAAGTACACTGAAGAATAAATGGGTTCATGTGTTGATTTTTTTCTTTCTCCTTGAGTTTCAATTTAATAGACATATCTTTTTCTGCTAAGGTAAGCACATGGGATCTGACTAAAAATATTTTTAATTCACTGTTCACTGGAAATGCCGGTGATTATTCCTGTGTGCATTACAAACATTTGGAATAATTATGTTCATTACAGTATACACATAAGTTTGAATTAATGTAACTGAACTGGTGGTTTAGCCTTTTAAATACATCAAAACTATGTTTATGTTACGAAGGAAAAGGGGCTTCCTAACTTCTACAAAAAATATCTCAGTATAAATTGATCATTAATAAATTTAAGCTGGTAATTAAAAGATGATGTTTAGCCTTTAGAGGGTGAGGTTCCAAAGCTGAAGTGTCATCACTGGGTGAAATTAAATCAAGTTCAACGTATTTCTGAAAATTATCAGAGACAGTTTGTGCTTTTGATAGTGGGACGGTGAAGTCAGTGAGGCAGGAGTTATCCTCTTTGGTATCTCAGCAATGTCAAAAGGGACACACTTCTGCATTAGAAGCATATGTACAATCATAGCATTAGTAGCCATGATTCAGGAAAATAGCCCATGGTTTACTTCTGATTACAAAAAATATTGTAGTAAAAAGGGCTCATGAGAAGCATGCTGGATACATCTAAATCTGCCAACTGAAGCAAATAGATTGGTGAAAGGGGATAAAATGCTGATGGAGGAACAACATCCTGATTAGCTCAACCACATCAGGAAAGGAACAATTCAGGGAGGGAGTTTTTTGTTTCAACTTTATAATTTTTTTTTCCTTAGGTAAATTCCCTGAAGTTGCTTGTTTTTAGAATTTCATGTCTAACCTGCCTCTTAAGTATATAATACAAACCCATTAACACTCTCCTCTTGTTTTCTTACAAAACACAGTGGTTTTAGAAACAGGTACAGCCTGATTCAAAGACCTCTGAAGGCAAAGGACAAACTTGCATTAAGCTTTGAAAAATCACCCCCCCTGTGGTTACTGCTCTTGAAGCATAAGATTAATAGCACACTGACACATATTTTTATTTAATCAGGGCTAGTTTTACTGAACTTGCTGCAATCTGAAGTCAAACTATCCGTGTATTTTTATATCTACACATCCATATTTCCTGTATGTTTAAAGTTTGAAAGGTGTAATTAGGAAATATCACTGTGTGCAGTTCTGATACCCTCATCTTCTGATTCAGCATAACAGGAAGGAGTGAGTGTAAAAATGGTCATTCTGTAATATCTGTCACTGCCATACCCAAATGCGTCAGATCAGTAAATTTGCCCATCAGTGTACACATAGTAAATTACTTCTCTTCATAGACCATTGTGCATTTCCTGTAAGTATCCCTGGAAAACATTTCCTAGCTACAGGTTTTGAATTAATCAATCAGCTTTTGTTTTTATAGCACCATTCTGGAAAATCCACTCATAGCACTTTCAGTAATAGAGATAAGAGAAACAAATCCATACTCTCCATTTAAGTCCAAAGCATCTATCTTCTTTACTATGTTCACTTAAGACATTTCGGCTGTGGAAGTACCAGCAGCTTTATACTTTTAGGAACTCTTTAACTACAAAACAAATAGACACAGGTGACAAGAAATGTATCCAAGTCCCAAAAAAAGAATATGGAGTCAACCGGAGCTTTGATTTGACCCTACAACTCATGTCTTCATTTAACAGTTTGAGAAAATTAGGAAATATTGTGAAGGCCACAGTGTGGCTGCTGAAGGGCAGCTGTGGGATCATTTAGTTACCCATAGATATTGACAACGTGGATGTCTGCAGCTGAGCTAGGATCTTTTCAAGGTCATGAACAATAAAAGGGTCTCTTATGGCTCAATTGTTCAGGACCCGACCACTCGTGGCCTTCAAATGTCTGTTTCTCTCTTTCAACCATTAAAGGTGTTGAGCATGGTTAGCTCTGGTACAGACATCTACAGAAACCTCACCTGTTTACTAAATGAGTTTTGGCGTGAACTATAGCCTGACATCATAGTGAAGCTTCAGTTTAGCAGTGAAAGAGGAAAGGTATCTAATAAAAAACCCAGCAAATCCCACATCAGACCTGTGTAACAAGATATTAGTGCCATGAGCTCGTGTATTTAATAGTAGTGTTCAATGCCATTAGAATTTTGGAAGAAAATAATGCCATGAAATGATGAAGCAGAAGCTGTATTCACCAACTTAGATAAGATTTTGTCATTTTTTAGAGGAACAAAATGTCAATACAATTATTATTTCCAAATATAAATAAGCTGGAAACTTACACAAAGCTCACAGAGGTGTCCAAATGTATTCAAAAGCTAGTTCCCCAGTAAAATAAGGTGCTAAATGGATTGAATGTAAATTACATGCCAGGTTTTGTCAGATGGTTCATTTACCCCTATTTCCACAAGTTATCCAGAAAAAATGTTTAAGATTTGGAAAGCAGAGCTAGAGCCAATGCAGACGTACAACTGGGCAGCTACAGAAATATGCAGAAGGGCAAAATGAAGAAATTTCTCATATACGCAATACCCAAAGAGAGTAACATTTTGGGATCCAACTTGGAGTCCAAATCCTTGGACAACTGGAGAGGAAGACCTCTGAACTATGAAGTGAATTTTCTGCTTCTGTTCATCTCACTGCCTCCTCGGATGTTTTGCAAAACTTGCTCCCGTCTTGAGTTGTGTCTGATTTGTCCTCCAAGCACCATGCCCCTCATTGTTTTGTGTTCTCTGTATTTTATTTTGCAAGCTTCCCTTGTGCCAATTCAGCCAGGGGGCCAATGATCCATTTGCATTTCCTCTGTGTGTCAGCACATTTACAGAGGATAATTCAGTGGCATCATACATGTGCAACATATGTTTTTGCAAGTAAAATGATATATTACAGAATAAGTATCTCTATTCTGAATGTAATTGAAAATTGGTTTTTATTAGTGAAAAAACAAAATCAAATTGCTACAAGGTCACTTATCTCTTGCTGTCAGGATGCATCTACTCCTTTATTTGCACATTTGCTGACAAGCTCTTTCTTCCCCTGGCAGACTTAAAACTTTAAGAAACTTATAGATGAACTCCTTTAATCTGTTCTCAAGGTAAATGCAAGTCCTATACACCAACAAGGGTCTGTTGAAACAGCCCTTCTGTCACACCATGCTCTCCTGACCTGAATTTGCTCATTCAGTAATGGTGAGATTCCAGTCATGTAAGTCTACCTAAAAAATTAATCATCTAGTGCTATCAGTTAAGCCACGTATGGTCTCTTAACAATACAAGGATTTTCAGACTGGGAAAGGTGCTTTCCTTTCTTTGTGAAAAGTAGCACACACCCAAGGTGGACATGTCTCTCTAATGTTTTCTTTCCTGGGTTGGCTCTAGGACATCAGTGATAGAGCAATCAGAGACTGTTAATTCCCTCTGCTGTGCAGTCTTTCTCGAAACCTCAAAAACCAAAGTCCCAGCTAGTCGTGCCCAAAGAGAAGAGGGCAAGTTCCTCCCTGCCCCTCATGGAGTCTGGGAATCATAGTTGCAAAATCCTATCTCTTCACTTCTTTCAACATTGCAAAGAACATTGGTTTCTCTAATCATTTCCCTGTGACCATTCCTTTAATTGGAGCAACAAATAAGGATAATGATGGGTTGGTAACAGAAGCAGGAAAGAAGATTATAATGTGAGCAAAATTCACTCTAGTTCCATCAGAGAGCCAGCAAACTCTTTGTGTGGCTACCATAAGAATTATATTGAGGACTCTTATAAAGGCTAAAGTAATGGCTTGACTCAGGAAAATAAAATAAAGCCTTCAGAGCTCAATAAACTGTAAAATTTGCTTTCAGTCACTCATATGCATTTTCAGAAACTCCAAGTTATGTGGGAAAAAAGGGATTGCAAAGATACCAGTGTTTTATTGTGTGTGCAGAAAACCACCAAATACCTGCAGATTTAAGTACACTGCAGTTACCCCTGTCTCAGTGAAGAAATAACCCATTTACTTTTGACCAAGCAAGGTGGGTTGACCTTGGCTAAACACCAGGTGCTCACCAAACCTGCTCTATGCATCCCATCTTAAGCTGGACAGGGAAGAAAAAATATACCGAAGGGTTTGTGGTCAATACAGGGACAGGGAGAGATCGTTCACCTGTTACTGTCATGGGTGAAACAGACCAGACCTTGGAAAATTTATGTATTACAATTGAATCAGGGAAGGTAAGAAAACCAACCAAAACTGAAAATAGTTCCCTCACACTTCTTCCTTCTTCCTGGGCTCAACAACTTCTAAAGTTTTCTCTCTGTCCTCCCCCTCAGCAGTGCAGGAGGAGGGGGAGTGGGAGCTGTGGTCAGTTCATCACACATTGTCTCTGACAGTCCTTCCTTGCCGGGGGGACGACCACACATTATTCCCCTGCTCATAAGGCAGGTCCCTCTCACACGAGACTGTCTAGATTGTCTACAGATTTCTCCACCATAAGGTTCTTCCCATGGGCTACAGTTCTTCATTAACTGCTCCAACATGGAGCACCCTTTCTTTGGGGTGCAGTACTTCAGGAACAAACGGCTCCAGCATGGGTCTCTGTCGCCCTTCTTTCCCAAGTTTTTCATTGCCTTTTGATAAGATTACATTCTTGGAGTCAGAATCTACAGTTTTTTATGTAAACAACTTGTTTTTTTGTAACTGCTGCTCTTTGTTTAGAATTCTTTCTGCTAGGAGGAGAAAGTTGATTGACTGTGGCTTTGACCAGTGGGGTGTGAGAGGTGGCCGTTTCACCCTCCAATCCATGGTCACTTTTGGAAATCTATAAATAACGAGGTCAGAAATAAAGTCTGCCTTTTTCTTGCCTTGGATATCACACAGACTGAGTCTCTTTATTTCGTGTCCTAGTGCGACAGGTCTCCTTCAGGGTCACAGGTCCTGCCATCAAACCTGCTTAGCATGCCTCCAATGAAGAGAGAGCCAGGAGAGTGCCAGCAGCCTGCTCCAGCCCTGTCTTCCCATGGAGTCCAGCCTCCTTCAGGCTCCCCCTGCTCCAACATAGGGTCCTCCAGGGGCTGCAGGAGGATATCTGCTTTACTATGACTCTCCATGGGCTGCAAGGGGGAAGTCTGACTCTCCATGATCTGCACTACAGGCTTGTCTTGGTTTGGAAAGACAGGTGTCTGCCAGGGAAAGCTGGAGCCTCCCTTGGAATTGAGAATGTAAAACCCCTTCCACCAAATTATTATAATTTTGAAATTAAGAGGCTTTCAGGAAAATATATGGGAATAGGAATAACAGTTCTTTACTAGGAATATTAAAAATAAAAATGTAGTAGTACAAAAAAACCAAGCAAACAAAAAAAGGAAAACACTGACAGAGTCAGAATACGACCTGACACCCTGTTGCTCAGGGTGTTGGTAACAGTCCAATTAAGTCCTCCTGGAGTGACAGATGTGGTTCTGTTGGAGCAGAGATAATCCTATAGAAGGGTGTAGTTTTCTCTGAAGGTCCACTGGTGATGAGATGGGTCCAGTCTTCCTCTGGGAATCCAGTGGAAACAGGCTGTCCTGGTGTTCTGAGTCACAGGTTTTATCCAGGTAGAAATACTTGGCTTCTCGCACTGAACGGAGCATCTCACAATGGGATGATGTAATTTTATCAGTCGTGGTGAGCCTTGAGGGCTCATTAGCAGAAGATATCCCTCTGGAGGAAGGACAGGTCGTGGAAGAGATAAAGAGCACTGCCCCTCCTGGTTTTAACAGCTGGCCCATTTACAGAAGACACCTGCCCCCTCCCCCCTGGAGTTACGAGGAATTGCTCATGGAAGAAAATACAGGAACCTCCCCAACTGGTTTCAACAGATGGGAATTGAATACACATTTTTGCATTGCAACCCAAGACAAGGCTGAAGGGGAATCTCTGCTCCAATGCCTGGAGAACTTCTTCCCCCTCCTTCTGCACTGACTTTCAGGTCTGCAGAACTGTTTCTGTCACATTTCTCATTCCTCTCTTTGGCTGCAGTTTTTGTCCAATTTTTTATCTACTATTCTTCCTCTTCTTTAATATGTTATCCCAGAGGTGCTACCATCATTGCTATGGGCTCAGCTTTGGCCAGAAGTGGGTCCACCTTTGGATCTGGATGTCATTTGCTCTGCCTCACAGGAGGAAGCTTCTAACAACTTCTCACGGAAGTCAACACCTGTAACTCCCCAGCCACCAAAACCTTGCCACACAAACAAGACAGAGTAATATAAAAGATATGACAGCATTATTGTGTAGCAAAATAACTTGTCGTTGCAAGTACATTCTATTGACAGAAGAGAATTTTGGGTTAATTACTTGATTTCTCAAAGCTCTTAGCTATCCACTTTCCAGCCAGAAAGTATTGAACATTTGGCGATCTCTGATTTCTTACAGACTTCTTCTGCCATTCCGTTTGCTAGCCACTTACTGATGATTGTCCTGGGAATGTCCTGGTTTTCAGAACCGCGGTGTGTTTTCTACTGCTTAAGGTTGTCAATAAATTTAACAGATCTCACAAGAAAAACACATCCTTGTTCATCAGGCACAGGGAACATGAGGACATAATCAGATTGCCAGTGGGGGATTTAATAGCTTGGATTGCCCTGAAATGAGCTACTATTTCATACCTCTAGCCTTCAAATCGTAGGAAGCTCATTAGTGAAATGCTCCATAGTACCTCAGTAGAATTTTGGTGTTTGAGCAGACTTTATTCTTACAGAGACAACAAAAACATTGTCTAGAAGCTGCTTGTTGCTTACTTACCTTTGATGAAACATCAGTTCTTTGACAACTTTTATACATATATTGTAAATACATCTCAAGATCTTCGAATTATAGGGTCAAAAGACAATTAAGGTTGAAAAACCTCTAAGGTGGAGTCCAACCATTAACTCAGCACTGTCAAATCCACCACTTAGCCATGTTCCCTAAGCATTACATCTACGGGTTTTTGAACATTTCCAGGGACAGTGGTCACACCACTACTCTGGGCAGCCAAGTTCCAGTGCTTGACCATCCTTTCAGAAGAGATTATTTTCCTAATATCCAATCTAAACCTCCCCTGCTGAAACTTGAGGCCATTTCCTTTTGGCCTATCACTCTTTAGATGTGAGAAGACACTGACCCACACCTGGCTACAACCTTCTTCCAGGTTGTTGTACGGAGCAATACCGTACCTCCTGAGTCAGCTTTTCTCCAAAATATACAACCACTGTTCCCTAGAGTAATCCTTACAAGTACAGGGAATAGTCTTATCTATAAAAATATATGTGTGCACACACATGATGATGAAAACACGTGCCTTTCATTCATTCTGCATCTTGAGGTAAGAGAAATGACCATGGGAAATATCTCAATTTCCCCTGAGAACCCAGTCCTGGTCTTCTCCAGGGGAAACTACGCAGCCCTGATGCTCTCATCTTGATGTAGCTTTCTCCTACATGAGGACCCTTTGCCCAAAGTTGTAGACACCTTTTCCTGTTCTTTCCCATGGGATACTTTGCTGCCAGCAAGGAACGCTGTAATTTCTGGTTTCTGGTAATTGAAATCATCAAGTCCAAACGTTTTAACTATTTAAGCCAATTGTTTCTTAGCTTTTCCTAAGTGTTCAGTATAGCATATAAACAATGATCAGAGACTCATTAATAAATAAAATGGATTCAATAAGAAAGAGAAGGAGGAGACTATGGAGGATAGAGAGTAAATAAACAATTGGATAAAGAGGTTTATACTCTTCTCAGTCTATTGAGATTCATCACTAGCTCCTGCAGGGTTGATGTAGTTATCTTCAGTCCTTTCCCATTTATCTGGTTATTTGTAATTCCAGAAAAAAACCCCAGAAGTTCTTTTTCCAGATTGTACATACTGACTTTTGAGGAGGGAGTTTAAAATTCATTACAGGCATAAAACAAATCAAGCTGACAGAATGCTCAAATATACTGTGCTGCCCAGATTTATAATTGAAAAACCCTCTGCTGCATGAAATGAGTGAAATAGAGCAGATGAACCAGCAGACAAGCAGGAGACCAGAATTAAACAAATTTGTGTAAATAAATCCCACTTATTTATCAGATACCAGGAATTCATTTTCTCTATATTTGGCCTCTCTGTCAGATAATGTGAGCAAATATTAGTTGGGATTGGAGGGCAGAGGGCATCCAGGTTGTTTTTTTAGTATTTATTAATTTTCTTTCAGGTAGATAATGGCAAAGGCCTGTGTGAAGTTTTGGGAAGAAAAGAAAGACTGACAGGATGTTTCTGATTGTGATTCATAATGCTGTGGGCTTGGTTCTCCTTTGGGATGCTCTAAATACTCTGTTTGCCAGCCTGGTTTGCTTTTCAGATTTCTGAATAAAAATAGATGTCTGGCTTTGCTGAAACAACACTGTAAACATTACCAGAGGATTTTGGTTACCTGAACATTGAAAACTAGTAATATATCCAATTGTGGCATAGTTTAGCAAAAGTTATACGTACTAGCTTAGTTTTTATCACATAATTAAAGGTACGTATTTTTCTGTTGAGCAGTTGTGGATTAAACATTTAGTATTGCTGTCTCTTTAATAAGACCTCTGAAACTCTTGGACTGAAGATCTTCCTGAGGTCCCAAAACCCCCTTTAATAACAAACACGAGGTAAATAGTTGTGCTGGCCAAACTGGGTGATTATCCTTGGTATCTATATATGTCACGGTGGCAATTTTTAGGAAGGGGACTTAATTGGTAGCAGGAAGCCAGCCTTAGTATTCAGGCAGTAGTCCATGTAATTGTGAGCCATTTCTCATTGAATTTAATATGACTTCCCACAAGCTGAAAGCCAAGCAGTGACCAAGAAGCCAATTGCTGCAGGTAAGTCTGACAGTTCACAGAAACTCTTCCAGCCCTTCTACCCTGTTAGTAGCATGATTGAACTAACATTGCCTTAGGATCAACCATTAAAATAAAGACAGGAGGGTGGTTTACAGTTTTTTCCATTTATTTTCCTCCTAAAAGTACTTTGCACAGACACTTTCCCTGGGATCCTACCAATTTTATCATTTTTGCTTACAATATCCATCTACTTTTATAATAGTGGGAGTCAAACAAATATTATAAGTTTGGCAACAGATTACTAGATGAGAACAACTCTGGAAGATGGTTTAAAATATGGAAGAAATCTAATTAGAGCCTGTTTCTGAGCAGTGTAGTAAAAGCAGTTGTGAGAACAACACATGAACAGTTACGTCGGTCTGCTGAAAGATGCTATTTTGGAAGAAAATTGGACATTAAAAATATGAATAAGCCTTCAAGTTGAAAAGAGTTTTCTTTGTCTTTTTGGAATTGATGATACACCAAGTGCTGTACAGTGGAGACTTTTATTTGCTGGTGTTTAGCCATCAGAGATAGCTTTGACATTAAGGTTTAAATGCCAGAGGTAACCACACAGAGTCTTTCATTTTCCCTGGTCATCTTGCTATGAAGATGACAAGAGTAAGTACCAGTGCTTACGTTACCAAGTTGCAATCATTCAACGATGACCATTTTAGAAATAGAAATTCTAGCTACCAGTCACGAGGAGAGTCAATATTTTATTCCTCTTGTGTAGTAACACACCGCAGAGGTATGAAAAAACCTCAAGGTTAACTTGGATAAACACCCAAAAGCTCAAAGGCTTATCCGGACCTAAAGAGTCTGCAAAACAAAGCAGAAGCTTTGTGATTTCTGGTGGACGCTTTCCTTAGAAACCTGCAAATTAAAGTCAAATGGATCTTACAAAATAATTTGGAACCTATGTATATGTTTGTTCTGAAATTTTAGTGAGGTTTTCAAGGAGAAAGTTTTCATGCCCATAAATCTTTGTAACAATCCAAATTTGAAAGCTTATGCAGAGACAAAATGTATCTGGTGCTTCTGAGGTAAGTTTCTCAAGGTATACATGTACAACTATACTAACCTCAGAGAAGTCTCGAAGCTTTCTGCTATTAAAGGGTTAAATTTTGTGTTATACTGAGGCAGAAACGCATGCTGAGGGTGAAAGAAGGAGGGATAAATATCTGAATTTTTTTCAGATTGGTATTATTTTCCTACTTGTAAAAGACTTGTTTAATAACCCAGGAAAATGCAATTTTTCTTCTGTAGATTCAGTCTCACTCAACAAATCTTAGCAGAGGATGGGACCTGAGGAAGTTCCATTTTATCATTAACTGTGACTCCCTAGTGCCTTTCCCTAGTTCATCTCTCTACCCAACTTTTATAAATTATCTGTTTGGGAAATTACTTAATTGCCCATCTCCCATGAGTTCTGTGAGAACTATTTAATTAGTCTGGAAGGTGTTCTTGAAACTATTAATTTATTTCATTTTATTTATATTATGTCTGATTAATAAGTGCTAGAAGTGCAAACTGCACTCAAAGTCATTGGAATTATTTTGGGATTTTCTTCTTTCTTACTTTTTTTGTTTTATTTCCATCAGGCTGTCCAAAAAGGGAGACAGTGACTAAGGAGCTCAGACTTTGAAAGTAGAACCTTTTAATACTTGTCAGTACCTGCTTCAAGTCCCTAGTCAACCATTCCCATGTTTAATGACAGAACAGGTCTATTTCCCAGTTCCAGAGCTAGATGACGATAATGGTAATTTCATTATATTTTCTCCATTGCTTTCAACTTATTCTTTTAATTAAAATGTAAAGGAATGACAGATTCCCCCCTGCTCACTCTGACTTTAGTGAAAGTTCAACATCCCAAGTGGCACTTGAACTCACATTATCACAGAGCAAAAGTTCGAAGCACTAAAACAGGAGCCATTAAGGTGTCAAGCAAGTAAGCTAGCACTTACCAGGATCAATTTTCCACTTAGGCAGCCTTTGCCCAATTGTGCTAACTCCCACTGAATCCATACCCACTAATGGATCAAAGCTGAGAGGCTAGGAATTCTTAAATCATTAATTCCCAAAGCTCATTAATGTAATATTACAACTGCACCCACTAGCGTTGCCGTGAGAGGTAGGTCTTTACAGGTTTGCTGCAATAAAAACTTTGTTTTTTGGCTCCGGGTTTTCTTGTTTTCGTGGGGGGAGGATTTTTGACCCAGTATGAAAGCTTACCATCTTAATACTTCAAACTGACTTGCAGATTGGGTGATCATTATTTATTCAATTTGTGACCCTCATGAGTGTTCAATGAAAGACTAAGCTAATATAGTAGTAAAAAATCAAGGACAACATAGTGTGATATTCAGTAGCAAAAAGACTTTTTCTCATCTTCATATGTTCTATTAAACGACCACTGTAACTTCTGGATAAAGAAGACAATCACAGCTCAGTCATGATTTTGTCTTTCTACTCCCACCCAGGACAACAAAATCTTAAGAATGTAGGAACATTTTATAGCTTCCACTTGTTCTTTTAGAAATAATATTAACATTATAAATATTAAAGAAAACCCTTGGTGAATGGCATGAGAACAATGAAAACAATAACATTGAATTTATCAAGGTGTTTGAGAATAGTAACAGTAGAAGATCCCTCTCAATTGTTCTCTGTCTTGCCTTTCATTGCTCAGTTTTAAGAGGTGAACTTAATGTTTATTCTCCCAGTTCATCCACTGTAATCTCCTAAGCTTTAAAATTTGTTCATTGATGCAATTAACTAGGAACAAAATCAGCAATTTGGTGGAGGTGCAACAGCATCATCAGCAGATTTCTAGACAAGGACTGTAAACCTCTTGGCTTTACCTATCCTCTTGAAGCATCTACCACTGACTGAAATCACAATGTGGCGGGGTTGAGAGGATATTACAACAGGATCTCCCAGATTTGATATTATCTAGCAGCTGAATTCACCCCGAAGGGTCATGTGGAAATAAGGGTGTGCAAACTATAAAACCTGTATATATAGAATCTATGCTACACAGTAAATAAATGTAATTTTGCCATTGATCTGGTGTTCTTTAAAGATTTGATTAAAAACTTGAACAAACAACTTTTTTGAAATATTTTTTAGCCTTGAGACAGAAGTCCCTGTTGTGTGGAAAATCAGTGATTGCAAGCAGAAATCTATACCTAAAACACATTTAGTTTTGTAATAGCTACATACTTCTAGACTATGAAATGCACAAAATCTCAAATTGCAAAATAGCTGCCTTTCAAAAACTGAGTGCAGAAGTAACTTCTGCAGCAAAGCTTCTCTTCGTATATTAAAATACCAGACACACATTGTTACACATTATAAAATGAATTGCCTTGTCATGAAAAATAGAGAAAGCTTGAAAAAAAAATTGCAAGAAGCACTCTGAGCAGAACCACATTACTGAAAATGTCTTTGAAATAATATGGATTATAGAGTAAACGTTAGAAAGCTGCAGTGATGTTACTCAGTCCTGCATGGATGTACAGGGGAGACAGTATGGTTTAATTATTCACACAATAGTTTAAAAAACCCTGATAAGTATGAACTTGATGTTCTGTAAACAACTGACAAAATAATAGAAGCGAGGATTTGATCTGCATACATTGCAGTTGAATATCTCTCTATGCAATAATTCATAACATTCAGAGGTTAACTAAAGAGAACCTAACATCCTTCTGTTGTCAAGGTTGAGTTAATTTCTCATTATAAGCCATATTCTAACAATCTCACAAATATAATCAGTTGTAGGGGAAGCTGGTAGCAATCAGTACATTTAGGCAGCCTAATGCATTTCATGATGAGGTACTACAGTGACTGCTTTTACCTCTGAGAAGCAGTAAGGCCATTGTCAACTAACTGTCACGATGACATTTTTTACATGATCACAGGGGATGCCTGTGTCATTTAGTGCATTGAGAAAAAGGATTCGGTTTGCAAGAGAAAGCATTAAGAGTTGCTCAGTTTTTCAGCCTCAATAACATTTTTGTAATCTTGCTTGTTTCCCTGTAAGTAACGCTTAATGCCCACCTTTCTATCATTCCTTTACATAAAAATGGCAGAGGTTTTTTTTCCTTTTAACCCAAAAGGCTGCGTCTTTCATGACATTCTCCATTTTTCTGATACTACTTACTGTTCTCTTCTTATCTTTTGACATTTTTTCAAAACTGTGTAATAAAAAATGTCAAAGGAAATTTAAATCACAAAATCCATGAAGTTCTCTATGAAAAGTCAAACTGAGAATCTAGTGGTGGTTGTGTCAATGCATGACATTATATTCTTTTTGCAGTAGATGCTGAATTGACATTTGAAAAATATCAGAACTCCATTTAAATCCTCTCTGTATACCCGATTTGATGTTCATACATGATGAGGAACATTGCAAGTAAAACATACTCAAGATGATCCAGGACAAAGTCTTTTTCTTTTTCTCATGGATGGCAGTCAGTTTTGGGCTTTTCACAAACTCAGTAGAAGTTTACTGTTTCATCCTCAAGAATATTTGCTCACTTTAGGCATGGACTGAGTGAATGGTTAATTTGAATGAGAAAATGCACTGAAATACACTCATTGATGACTTCATAGAATCGTAGAACATTTCAGGCTGGAAGGAACCCTAAAGTTCCTCCGGTTCCACCCCCCTGTCACAGGCAGGGACACCTTCCACTAGTTCAGTTTGTTCAGAGCCCCACTCGGCCTGGCCTTGAACACTTCCAGGAATAGGGCATCCACAGCTTCTCTGGGCAACCCTCTGTTGTTGTGCCATAAACAGAAAAGCACAGACCATCCCAAGTCGCTCTGGCTGGGGCATCAAACACTGCAGAACAGGACTCTCACCTCAGTCACCGTATCATTAAATGATCATTAAATGCTCTCAAGATGCAAAGCTACATTTTTGATGACCATTTTGCATTAAGTGGCCTTTCCACATTTTATTTAACAACTTCTACACACATAATAATTCAATATTGTATGAAGTAGAACCAGATGTTCATATATAAAACAAGATATATTTGCGTGTATATCTTAAATTTTATTCCAGTCTATTAGCAAGTATTTTTTTTTTTCCATTTTCTGGCACCATACAAATAAAACTAGTTTGTTTCAGATAAAGAAGTCTATCACCCTCAAGCTAGGGAGATTTCTTCTTTCTTTTTGTTTCAAGAATTATCCTAGAGATAATAATCATTTAAAGTCAGCACAGGTGGGTTCATGGAGCAGAGACGGTGGTGGAATCTAATTAAAAAATACGTCTGTAGGTTTTATCTGTAAAATATTCCTGTAACATATACCACAAAGCTTAACAGTGTAATGATAGGAAGATGTGGAGACTGATACGAAATTGGATCTGAGGTTCACGGATGCTACATTGTCTAGCTTTATCATTACTCATTGCATATTTATAGGCAACTTGACCAACATCCAAGGCACTTTTTTTATATGCAAATTGAGAATATAACGGTCCATATCTGAAAAGATTAATCTCTTTTGGCAGAAATCATTGTCTTAAAGTTTGATTAAATCATTTGAGATGGAGCTTCTGAATGTCAATACCCCCTTTCCCACACATACCTAATAAATACAAGACAAAGATCACGTCATATAACCAGGCAGTCTCAGGATTAAATGTATCCAAACTTTAAAAAACAGAGATTGTACCAAGATTATTCGATTTAATTGAATAATGTCACTGTGGAAAACTAAGAAAATGAAGGTAATTTAAACCATTGAAAGCATCTTAGAAAACCCTATGCTTGTTTTATTAATTGACAGCTGAACCTGAAAAAGTCAATATCAAGGCAATTGGACTCAGAATGAAATGAAAATGTCTGTCACAGTGTTTTATCCTGACTACAAGTTCTGCTAATGGGTCTTTTCTCATATACCCCTATCAACTCCAGAGCTGAGACTGGTAGGAAAGCTAGGCAAACATCAAGTTAAGCTCAGCAATGATCAGATACTGGATTATGATAGGAAAACCGTTTGGGTCAAAATTAAAAATGTGGATTTGTAGGCAGTTTGTTCAGCCTCTGTGTGAGAGGCAATTTTTTCCACAGAATCACAGACTCAATTAAATTGGAAAAGACCTCTGAGAACATCAAATCCAACCTTTGACTGAAGACCACCATGTCATCTAGACTACGGCACTAAGTGCCATGTCCAATGGTTCCTTGAACATCCTATAGTCAGGGATCCTGACTACGTCACCTCCCAGCTCCCTCAGCTGCTCTTCACCAAACTCATGCTACAGGCCTTTCCACATCTTTGTTACCCTTCTCTGGGCATACTGCAGCACCCCAGTGTCTTCCTTGGACTGAGGGGCCTAGACCTGCGTGCAGGATTGGAGCTGTGGCCTCACCAGTGCCCAGCACAGGGGACGGTCACTGCGCTGGTCCTGCTGGCCACACCATTGCTGATACAGGCCAGGACGGCCCTGGCCTTCTTGGCCACCTGGGCACTCTGCTGGCTCATGTGCAGCTGCTGTTCACCAGCACCCCCAGGTTCTTTTCCGCTGGACAGCTTTGCAGTCACTCTTTCAGCAGACTGCAGCACTTTTGTGACCCAAAGGCAGGACCTGGTGCTTGTCCTCATACAATTGGCCTTGGCCCATGGATCTGTCTGCAGAGGCTTCCTGCCCTCCAGCAGACCAACATTCCCACCCAGCTTGGTGTCATTGGCAAACTTACTGAGGGAACGCTTGGTCCTCACATCCAAATCACAGATAAAGATATTAAAAACTATTGGGCCCAACACTGATTCCTAGGAGACATACTAGTGACTGAGCACCACCTGGATGTGGCACCACTCACCAGCACTCTCTGGGCCCAGACATCCAGCCACTTTTTAACCCAGAGAAGAGTGCATCTTTCCAAGATGTGGGCTGCCAGTTTTCTAGGAAAATGTTGTGGAAAACACTATCAAAGGCTTTGCTGAAGTCCAGGTAGACAACATCCACAGCCTTTCCCTCATCCTCTAGATGGGTCACCTGGTCATAAAAGATCAGGTTGGTCAGGCAGGACCTGCCTTTTCGAAACTTGTGCTGGCTGGACCTGATCCCTCAGTTGTCCTGTATTTGCACTCAAGATGATTTTTCCTTGAAAATTTTTAAAAACGCAAAATTAAAGCTCATCCAAGACTTGCTTTTTCTTAGTGCTATGATACATTAAGACCTGAATCCTGCCCAAAGATGGGTCTAATATGAGACAGCACAGCTAGAAATTTGGCTATCTCAGGACGTAGATAATGAAGGAAACAAGTGGTCTCGTGATTTGTGGAGTCTGTGATGCTCAGGAGAAGTTTCACCCCATTTAACTGCAGAGGTTTTCAGTGTAGGTGCTGAAATGAAATGTCCTCAGTCCTCTGTAGAAGGAAAAATAATCACTGCAGGGCACCATTTATCTAATCTGGTGCAGATGTGCAAAGAGATATGAACAATGCTCCCAAATTATTTGTTTCTCTTTAGAGACTAGAGAAGGACCCCTGGATGGCTAGCTTGGATGTCAAGTTCTCCATTGTAAATGTCAGATTTAGATGAGATTACCCTTATCCCAATATTCACAAAGTTCACAACATTTAGATCTAGTGTTTTATTGCACTCTTATAAGGTAGCAAAATAAAAAGTGCCAAGGAAAAATTTGAATTTCCATGGATTTCATGTTTCTGTTTTTGTAAGGAAAGCTTTCCATAAGTATGTATTGCTAAAAGCAAACCATAGAAAACTGTTGCAACTTGAGGGAATATTTAAAATATTTACGATTTAGGTGGCAGATATATTTCCAGCAAAATTGTTTGCGTATTTCCAGCATAGTTGAAAGGGAAAGCCTAGTAGGGATCATTCTAGTTTTTTATTTATATCACAGTACTTCAGCAGCCTCCCCAGTGTCTTCCCTTTTCATTTATGAAACACCTGCCTGTAGTTTCTTTCTAAAATTTTGTCACTACAATTTGTTGTCTCAAGTGTTCTTTTTATCACATTCTTCTTCTCAGTGCATTTACAAACTACACCTTAAAATAGTTCTTCACTGGTTATCTCTTGTCCTTTTGCTCTTTTTTTTTTTAATTGCTATAATTTGGGTCTCTAAGGTGTGCATTATGATCTGAAAAAGCATTTCAAGACATAATTTGTCTAAAAAATATTCTACTACATGGAACATAATGACAGTACTGTACAATATTACTCTTAATAATTAACTTCTGAGTTTTCTGGATATTTTCAAGTTTGGCAGAACAATATCAAGTTCAGGTTGTTCATTGATTATTTTTCTCATAGGAACAGGAAAAGGATCCACAGGAGACACATAACCTCAGTTTTATTGAGATGTTTTATAATTTAGTATTTAATACCTTTCCAGAGATGAAAGGCTTCACTTTTACATAATCAGAGGTTAGCAGTTTCCATTGAAGGTGTTGGTCACAAGAATGATAAGGTTTGCAGAAATTCTTAGATACCAAACAGATTAAGTCCTGTGCCTTAGCTGCTTGGTGTGGTAAACTACCATTCAGAGGAAGGGAGGACAAGTGGAAATGCAAAACCTTAAGTCAGTTTTTGGGATGCTTTATAACCACTTATAAACGCATGATGAACACATCTAAACTAGGCACCCTCTCCTTCCTGTGTCTCTATATTTTTTATCTGTAGATTTAAATTCCTTTTAGTAACCTTAGGCTGACTTAGGCTGACATTTACACCCTTTGTGAATGAATTCCCTGGAAGGATTCCAAGACTGAACAGACCATGCATGGTAAAAAGAAACCCCAGATGCAAAGCTGGCCTGAGGCGCTCAGCCCACTCAGTGCATCTTAGCAAGAGGTGGAGGAAATAACTGAGGAATGGGGTATCTGAATATAGATATAGCACTTTGAAATCTCACTATATCTCTGCCAGAAGCAAACTGACTCACTGAGCACTGTGTCAGCTCTCCATATACACAGTGCTCTTTCACAAGTCTTTGAAGGATTTTTGCAGAAGGTCGGAGGAGCCAGTGAAGCTTGAAGAGAGCTTCTCACTTCTTCAAGGGCGAAACCACAGCTGTGTGCCATGCAAAGTGTGCCAGCTTGGCATATAGTAGGATAGTAGAAAACAAAGAATTTCCCAAAAGGATATAACACACAGAATGTATAATGGCTTTTTTGTCCACAGATCTCGTATGTTAGGAGATCAAGTACAACAATTCTAGTTCAGCTAAAATGACATTATCTTATACATCACCTCGGTTTAGATTTTTGCTTTCTGTCAGTATCTAAAACATAGAACTGATGTAATTTTAGTGATTGGCAGTACTGTGCTATAGCCTCCCTCTGCAAACCTAGTATACTACTTGTATGCAGCTTAGAAGCTGACAACATCAGAAAGACCTAGCTGCATCCTTGATGGAAAAACCTGCAAAACAGTGATGGTGGAATAAAAGGGAATAAAAAAAGGATCTTTTTTTGTTGCTGTTGTTTGTCCCCTTAAAAAGCTCTGAGAAAAATGTGTTTAACATATTTCTTTCAATGACTTTTACTTTTTTTTTCAATCTATTTTTAATAATTAAACAAACAGAAATTTTGGAAATTCAGAAATTAAGGGAAGAAGGAAGAAGACTGAAATCTGGTAACAAAAGGAAGCGAACTATGATAATCCACAGAAGTAATAAACATGGACACCAGAATTTATGCCACCCTACTGTGTGTTTCTCCTTTGTAGATTCTTTGATTATTAGGTCGAGCTTATCCAACTCTGAATAGAAGCAATAGAAAGGGTGTCTCTCTACTTCTTCAGGGCTCTGTGAAATCCAAAGGAAATTAATATTTTTTTCAATGTCTTTTGATAGTTGTTGAACTCACTTTGAAATCAGGTTATTACAATTTAAGGAACTGGCAGAGTCATGCAAATGTGCAGACACATAGACAAGTACACACAGGCACATACATTCCCCATTAAGACATTGCATAAACTTATGGAATCAGGCTAAAAAACACCTGATGTGAAACATGTTAAGATTTCTTTGCTGATGTATACCTATTTCAATGATGAAGAGTTAATTATTTACAATCAGAAATGAGCATGAAAATGCACAGAAATCACAGTACAGTGAGAACCTTGGTGGGTTTTTTTTTTTTCCTTTTTCCTTTTACTTTTTTATTTTTCCGGGAAAAAAAAAGCTTTTATGTTGAATACATGATTATAGGATATTTGAAGGAAAAGATCTAAACCAGAAGATTTGCCCTTATCTGTTGAGAAATAAAAAACACATAAAAGAACTGTAATGCCAGAGAATCAATTGGATTGAGGTCATAGATAGTGCTGTAGGTCTAATAGCAGGGGACTGCGAGAGACCAACGTGACAGGAAAGGCAGGAGAAAGAAATAGTCTATGATTAGATAAGGGAGACAGGTAAGATT
The DNA here is from genome assembly GCA_013400495.1 of Nicator chloris. Lineage (NCBI taxonomy): Eukaryota > Metazoa > Chordata > Aves > Passeriformes > Pycnonotidae > Nicator > Nicator chloris. The sequence goes on from WAAE01010968.1 coordinate 33,517, forward strand.
GGGATTATGTGTGATTTTAGTCTCCCTAATAATTATGGAGAAACATTTGAGATACTGGCTGATGGCATGTGGGATGACAGACATAACAAATTAATATTTTCTGAAGCAATATATCAAGAACTCTTCTAACAATAATTTATTTCTAGATTTGGTGCTATTCCATCTCCAAGATATTAATAGGCACATATGATCTACTCATCTATTTTACGTAGCGTAAAAAATGTAAAGTATGGGATATTTCCTGAAAACTGCCACCAGAATTTCAGCAGATTCTGAATGATAAAATAATATTTTAGGGAACAATTACATGGGAGTGTGTGTCAGTATGATTTGCTCCTGGAAAGACACATGAATAGTTCTTAGTGTGGTTTCAGTCCCAGCATAAGGGCCTTTACACAGTCTAGGTTCCAGAGTGCTTTCACCTTGTGCTGCATTTCTCAGTTTGTGGAGCCTTTTATGCATTTTGAATGTTGCAATAAAGCCTTCTTACACATTTGAATTTGCTCCAGAAATGAATCTGGGTCAGCACAGGGTAAGAGCTGAACATAAGATCAAAGAGTAATCACAGTATACCCATGGACCAATCCCCTAATAAAGAGAGTCATATAGAGCAGGATACTCAAGCTTAATTGTCTTTTGGAAATCTCAAAGGACAGAGAAACCACAAGTTTTCTGTTCCACTGGTTGACTTCCATCACAGTTGACCTCCACTGCAGTAAAAAAGTCTGTACCCAAACGTGGTCATCCAAAGTACAGGATTCAAAGGATTGGTATGAAGCTGATTCAGGGGGAAAAACAGCTATAATTTAATAACCCTTAAAAAACTAAAACTGAGAACAAAGGAAAATGCAACTACTAAAGAAAAAAAAAAAAAGAAAAAAGAAAAAAGAACCAGATCCAAGTTGAAATGAAAAATGAACAAGGAAGTTCTAGAAAATGCCAATAGAGTGGGAAAATTTTGAAAACTTAGTACAGGAAATGAGCCAAAAATCCCTGTAAGGGTTTCATGACAGTCTATGTACATGCACAGCCTACAGCACAACAGCCCACAGCAAGTCATTTATTTATGCCACAAACAAGTAGTTTTCATCTATTCACTCTTCTTTTTTTTTTTAAGCAGTGAGATCTTACATCAGCTTATGCATCACAAGAATATAAAAAATTTTAAATGCTCAATCTCTAGATTAATGGCATTCCTTAGTTCTTATTTGTTAATGTAATCTCTACATTTTGTTAACTTTCACATTGAACTTTAATGAGCTGATAATGCTTAATTCTATTAAGCATTTGTTTACTGTACTTGATGCTTATTCCTCACATAGAAATATATTTTTCATCCAGCATCCTCTCATAGCATAAAGATGTTGTCTCTTCCCAAATACGCAATAGCTTGTTGTCCACCAGGATCCCTGGGTCCTTCTCTGGAAGGAACAAAGCTGCTTTCCAGCAGGTCAGCCTCCAGTCTGTGCTGCTCTGAGAGTTTATTCTTTCCCAGATGCAGCACCCTGCATTTGCTCTTGTTGAATTTCAGAAGTTCCTCTCTGCCTGTCTACCCAACGTGTCGAGGCCCTTTGGAAGGGCTGCAGAGCCCTCTGGGGTGTTGGCCACTCCTCCCAGCCTCGAAGGACACAACACAAAGGGAAACAATCCAGTCCACTCACTTTCTAGGACTATCTAATCACAAAGGCGCCTAAATTTGACACAGAAATCCCCTTTCAGCATTCTAGTTTATTGGGAAATTATCCTAAATACTCCAGTGCCTGCTTTTCCCTGCAGGGTTATTGCCACTTCACATTGGGTGGGAAAATATTTTTCCAACCCTCATCCCAATGAGGAAGTTTAAAAGGCTTATTAAGTGATGCATATGTCAGCATATGAGAATGTTGGATGCTCAGCCCAGAAATGGCAGAATTGTATTCTAGACGTTGCCTCACCTATTGTGACTACTTCATACCCCACTTGTACCATGCGAAATTGCCCAGTTTCAAGGGTTTTCCAAGATATTGCTCTGGCATCTAGTGTCAATAGTGCAGGTATCCCAGCCCTTCTTCACTCCATTTATCCTGCCTATGCAATTATTTAGAAAAGCAGCTGTGAAAATTGCTAGTGCATTTTGGAATTCTAATGCATTTGAGTCTGTTCTGGTCATATGAAGTCAAAATATGGTATAAACCATGTATGCACTCCTTTACACTCCTGCACTACAGTAAAAAATTTCCCCCTTTTTAGAGCATTCACAGCCATGAGGAGTCACACCTAGCAGCCCTGTGATTCTCTCAGAAGGATGTGGTTTATACCCATAGCATACAGGGCATAGCATTTTATTTTTCAGGAAACTGTAAGTGTAGATTCACTTCATAGCATCTTGCTTGACACAAAGCAACTGGGATTGAAGATGGAATAAAACAGTAGATGCTTGGTGGACAGAGGGCTTTTTGTAAAAAGGACTGTATCAAATGGAGGCAGTTGTTACCCCAAGGGATTGTTCTAAGGTGTTTGTCTTCTGACTGTTTTATTATCCGTAAATCATAAATCCACAAAAGATTTGAACATCACTAAACCCCAAAATAAAACCTGAAATAAATTTTTAAATTGTGGCCAAATATAGCTGTATATGAAATCTATAAAATATTGAGACTTTTTATGTGTGCTAACTCCCCTTCCTCACTCTAACATCATTACAAAATTATATGAGCCAGTTCCAGTGAACAATAGTAATAATTAAGGAGAAAATGCACTGAGCAATGGACATTGCCCTCCCAGCTAGTGCAACGTGGCATAATGATCAGTGCTTGAATTCCCTTATTGCCTGTGTATGCTGGAAATCATTGTTTCCAGAAGAGAGACTAGAAATCAGAAGAGATCAAGCCTTCCCCTACTGTTGAGATCTCGATGTAATATTTTTACGATATTTGCGTTTTATGTACACATCCATATTCACAATATGAGGCTGAGATTAGTTTAAGGAATATTCCTCTTTATAAGCCCTTCCTCTACAATTACCATATATACAAATAACTGCATGACTATTTTTCTTTATACCTGCCTGTATCTCTTTATACTTTGGCACTTCTTTTAGGACACAGCAACTTTAATACACTACTTTTTCTGTCTTGCTTAGTTTCTCATCTCACACACAGATGAATGGAAAAAAACCAAATTGTTGATGTAAACCAGAAAAGGGAATATCTAAAACAGGAAAAAGGGAAAAACTAGATGAAAAATAATGAAGCCCACAGGATATGCAGCAGTATATCCTGCATTAATGACAGCCAAGAGTTGCACTGAAGTAGCTTGAACCTGTAACAATCATCCTTCAATATTAACTGACATACAACAGAAACAATTAAAAGAAATTATTCTTATGAATAATTTCTTATGAAACATATTCTTATGAAACAATTTTAAATGAAGATGGATATGCTCATAAAATTAATGAATGATAAGACATGTACGAGCTGAAACATAGGTTGTGCAAAACTGACTGGGGCTGTGGCGGGGTGGGGTAACCATCTTCTCCCAAGCAACTAGTGGTAGGACAAGGGAAAATGGCTTTAAATTCTATCAGGAGAGATTTAGGTTGGGTGTTAGGAAAAATTTCTTCACTAGAAGAGTGGTTAAGCATTGGAACAGGCTCCCTAGGGAAAGGGCAGAGTCGCCTTCCCTAGAAGTGCTCAAAAAACAATTGAATGTGGCATTTCACTCATGATTTCGTGGACATGAGGGTATTAGGTCAAAGGGTGGACTTGATATCTTACAGATCTTTTCCAGCCTTAATGATTCTGATTGCAGGAAAATATAACATCTTTGCTTTGTCCTATTTAATTCCTTTGGTTTTCCCTATTTCTTGTTTCTGTTTTAACATTCTCTTATTCTAAGTTTTTCAACTGAAAATAATTATTTGTTGAAGCTGAAAACAGTGACGTATATGCTGCATTTCAGCAGGGCTACTGAAGGCACAGAATGTTAATCATGTCTAGATGTTCACAACACTTTGAGTTTTGATTGAGTAATATTTCCTGTGAAAGGAATTATTTATCATGATTCATGGGTACATATTTTTTCCATGTAGTTTATTCATCAGTGCTTCGACTGGCACAATTTTAAGTAATTTTTGTGACAATCTCTCTGATAATCCTTTTGACAGGACAGCTATTATATCTGTTAATAGAGAAGAAGCTACTGACTAACCAGTAGATATATTTTCTCTTATTCAAGCTAAATGATGATAAAGAAAAACCTCACATGTTAAGTTCAAGACTCTAAAACCTCAGATTACTCAACATCACCAGGGAAGCATCCTTTTGCTTTAACAATATAAGAACACTGTATCTGATTTTCCCATTATGGTATACATCATCCTCAATAGATCATTTTCAGCCTGACATCCTCATTTATATACTTCTTACTGTAGATACCTTAATTATTAATTTTTTTTTTTAAATTATGCTCATCGCAATCTCTGGGGGTGCCTGTGTAAATTATTAAGAAGAATGAGTAATGGATGACTGATGGGAAACTAAATTGAAAGAGACTGGGCTGCACAATACAATATAGTCCCTGCCCAATGCCCTGCTTCTCCCCTAAGGCTAAAGCCTCAGTCAAGGGATTTGCAATGTGCCCGGAGGGTCAATGCGTTTGACCTGTACTGACCTTTACAGGGAAAACACGTCAAAAAAAAGGAGTACTTCCAAGTAAATTGTTCACAGCCATTGTGAGGTCAAAAAGAAGTAATATATGAAATGTGGAAATAATTTCACCAATGTTTCTGTTCCCAAAGTAGAGGTGTCTGCAGAAAAGGTAGGTTCCTAAGCTCCTATTACAGTCACTGGACGTGTAGTCAGTTAGCTCCTGAGAGAAGTTTCTCTCTTCATAAACTAAACACGCACTTCTCAATTTGGTTGCTTAAATATGGGCCCCTGTTGATACCCTAGGCTGTGCCAGGCATCCAGAGAGATGAGAGCCACGATGCTGAACTCACAGGAGACTGCTTTCTGGACTTGCAGCTGGAGGTCAGACGGGACACCCCATCTCAAAGGGTATCTCAAATGGTACCATTGCCTGGGATAAGGCAGCTGAGTCATGCCCCTGCTGCTGGATCAGCTGACTGAATTTCACCACAGACAGAAACGTGGAATTAGAAATTAGGGGATTAGGAATTCTTTAAGAGAGGTGAGTTGCACCTTAACAATTCAAATAAATGCAGTCACGTGAAGTTGCTCTGAAGAGACTGGAAGCAATAGGCTTCATGCCATTGTCAATATGGCAAGAGACTTTGCCTGCAATGGTTGAGCCTGAGATGGTGAACTATTTACAACTTCTTGAAAAGACATCAATCAACTGGTAATGAATAGGTATCTTTCATTACTCTATTTAAAGCCCATTATATTATATTGTTAATGTGTGAGTTTTCCATTTCAAAATTCTGTGTTTTGTACTTGAAAACCTATTTCATATTTAGAGTATAGATATTTTTCCTATGATCAATTAGGATTCACAGCAAATTAATTGCATTCTGCGTCTTCTACAGTTGTTGACTTGTCAGCAGCAGCCTTTATTTGTTAGTATCTTTTAAAATTAATTTTCAGAAACATGTATCTTCATTAATTTATTGTATTGTCCTTGGTCAAAAGCCTGAATAATAATTTTTCAAGCAAAACCTGCAAATTACAGAACTAGTAAGGAGTAATGTTAATGTTCAGCCTTTCTGCAGAGTTTCTCTTCTTAGTGACCTTCCCTTTTCTAACAAGGCCACCAGATTTTCTTTCCAGAGTTCAACAAATGCATTGCACAAATCTGCTTTGCTGAATTTACCACTGCAGTATTCAGTTGTTTCTACAGAGGAATTTTCATTGTGATACCTTATGTCTAAGAGTAGATCATCTTCTGTGTAGCCACTGGCTGATGAATGGCTTCAAGACAAGAAAAACATTCTGAGTTTCTGTCTTTCCAGACACCTAAGAATATTGCAGTACTGCTACTGTCTGCAGTGTCCTTTCTATCGCTGCCTGAAGAGATTCAGACAGGGAGACATTATTATCTAGTTGTTTCTCAAATACACATCAGCAACAGAAATAGGTTCGCGTCCTGTGTTTGATTTTGTCCACGGACACCTTCAAAAACCCTCTTGCCTGTAAAGTGGCAAAGGCAGCATCCCGGATTGGTGGAGTTTAGATACATGTAGATGGGAACTCCAATAATCATTTTATCTTTCCATGGCCCCGAGGCAGAATCATATTGACATCAGCTGATACATTTCTATCCTTCTTTTGAAAACTCAGTGACAGGGATTCCACTGCCATCCTTGGAGATTCCATTCCATTCCATTAATTAATCTTATAATTATAGAGATTTCTTCCTACCATCTGACCTAGATCTCCACTGCAGTTTAACCCCACCACAACTATTCTCTCCCTTATAGGCACATGAAAAATTTTGTTATCTCTTTCTCTATGGAGCTTTTAAAATACTTAAAATAATTAGCATATTCATAGGAGTTTTCATTACATAGACTCAACCATAGTGTCTTTTGCAGACTTTCCTTCTAAGTCAAGGTTTTTATTCTTTTAATTTGTTTTTCTCTTCTGGATCCGATCTAAATGCTTTTGAGTTTCCTTGGAACACAGTGGTCACAAATAGATATTCCAGAACAATGCAGTTTAAGACAGTTGACTGGAACTGAAGGCTGTTTCATGTCATTTAACTGTAAAAATTCTGTTTATGAATTTGGTCTGAAGTTGCTTTTTGATGTGTCTCTATGAATTTTATTGTAATCAGCAATGTTTTTCTCTTGTTCCTTTTCTGATGAGCTGCTCTACATTCAAATTCTTTCCACCCTATATTTTGGGCATTTTAAAATGTACAGGTGGAATATTAGGAAGCTGAAACCCAGAACAATGGAAGAATAAATAAACAAAAGCAAGTGATTTCCTGTAACATGTATTTGAGAGGTAAAACAAGGCAAATACTGTGACCAAACTGCATATGAATGATGCATACATCTTTAATACTCTCAAAAGATTTTCCTTTTAGAAAAAAAGAATTTTATACCTCTTGTTTCTTATTTATCTGATTGATTTCGGTGATATTGCCATTGTATTATATTCTTCCAAGTTTTCTTTTGATTTTTTTGTACACATCCAACATATGTTCCTAATTGTAATGTATATATATAATCAATGTGATAACCAGTGGATTACAGCTCTTTTCAGTGAATATTTTCTTTTGTCTTTTCTTGACTTTTAATACTCTTCAAGCAAAATAGATGTATAAAAAGATAGGACTTAATAGAAATGAACAGCAATAAAGGGACTCTCATGTTCTCTGAGGCAAGTTCATCAGTGTTATTTTAAAGCAGCTCTCTCTTCTTTATGTTCCTGAAAGGAGAACTTTTAAAAAACTCTTGGCAACACTTTCAATAATAACAGAATAAAATTCCTAAAACCTTAACTCCTTAATTCTTGGGAATATTAGTTTTCTCTTCCACTCATGTTTGCATATTAAACTGAGAGTTTAATAAACTCTAAGAGTTTTAGAGGTCAATGTTAGTCTTCAATTTGAGGTGTCTTAAGTGTCACAACATGCTAATAATAATGCACGCAATTTTAACTGGGCCTAATTAATCTTAACATGAATGTGTAAAGCTACCAGTATTTCCTGCTGAAGAACAGGTACAGGACTGCCCTTCCTCAAATCTACAGGCTTCAAAGTTTGAGTAGTGTGTTGCAGAGAAAATTTATGTTTTGCATCTCTATTTAGAAATTATTTTATTTGGGTATTTTCCCATTGGAAGAACCACCATTAGATTTTTTTTAACCTTAGTTTTGCTGAGAAATCTTAAGTCTGATATTCCTCTGTCAACAGGCAGACACAAAGAATGCAATTTCTTTTTAGTTTCTTTTTTATTCCTTTTTTTTTTAATAGTGAACATTGACAATAGCAAAGGAGAAGTAGTTAAAGATAAGCCATAAATACTTACATGGTCTTCAGATACCACAAATGGCTAAGTAAATACCAATATGGATAAATAAAAGTAATTTGCAGCCCCTCTGACACCTAGCCTTTCCACATAGATGAATTATATATACTATTATGGCACACTGTATGAAATCCTTTATTTGACTGCTAATTGTTGGAATGATTACAGTGTAGATTTTTTTCCTGGTAAATGTCTTCCTCGACCTCAGCTACCATAAATGTAACTTTGAAAATAGCACAGTATTTTGTACACATCCAACTAACCATAAATATCGAGAGGAATTTCAAGGTTAGCAAATATCACTTTTTCAAGTAACATAGTAAAAACTGCCTTGATTAAGGGTGAAATTTGCCCCCTGCAGATCTGAAGGCATGTGAACCACTCGAGTGCCATTTGAAGCTTCCAAATGGAAGTGAAGTGGTAAACTTCACTCCAAGCACACCTTTTAGATGTTCTTTTTTACA
>WAAE01010969.1:0-72159 GCA_013400495.1 Nicator chloris
GGGAAAAAGGGGGTTAAAGGAAAGCAGCTGCCGTGGATTTAGTTCCTGGTTGTCCCTGCTGTGACGCTGAGCTGGGAATGAAATCACAGGAGTGACCGGGATTGGAGTCACTTCTGTCATGAGTTTTGTCCAGCCTCAACTCGATTGCAAGGGGCTGGGAAATGCAGTGTGGGGAAGGAACATATGGAGAGAGGGGGAAGGCAGCAGGGCACAGGGATTGGTGTCACAGCCCCTGTTTTGTCCCTTTGATGGATTCTGAGTGGGAAAAGACCTGCCGGTGCTCTGGGAATTGTGCAGGGATTTGGGGGAGGCAGAGGGTGAAGGGGGACCAGGGGCACACAGGGTTGGCAGGGGATTCCTTCCTGGCTCCATGCTTTGGGAATTTGGACCAGGAGGGGATTTTGTGGCGCTGGGCTCTCCTGGGGAATATTTGGGATCGTAGTGATGGATGCTACAGGAATGTCAGTGATGCACACTCAAGAACTTGGGGATCCCAGTGATGGAGGTTCAGGAATGCAGAGATCCATGTCCCAGGCTCATCCCACAGTGTGGACAGAAGAAGAGGGAGTTCTGCCCCTGTGCCCTGCTCAGGTGAGACCCCACCTGCAGAGCTGCCTCCAGCTCTGGGGTCCAACAGCAGAAGGATGTGGACCTGCTGGAGCAAATCCAGAGGAGGCCATGGAGATGCTCTGGGGGATGGAGCTCCTCTGCTCTGGAGCCAGGCTGGGAGAGCTGGGAATGTCCAGCCTGGAGAAGGGAAAGTTCCAGGGAGACCTTGGAGCCCCTTCCAGTGCCTAAAGGGGCTCCAGGAGAGCTGGAGAGGGACTTGGGACAAGGGTCTGGAGTGCCAGGATGAGGGGAAATAGCTTCCCGCTGCCAGAGGGCAGGGTCAGATGGGATATTGGAAAGAAATTCTTCCATGTGAGGGTGCTGAGGTGCTGGAATCGAATTTCCAGAGTAGCTTTGGCTGCCCCATCCCTGGAAGTGCCCAAGGCCAGGTTGGATAGGGCTTGAAGCAACCTGGGATAGTGGAAGGTGTCCCTGCCTGTGGGAGGGGGGTGGAACTGGATGCCCTTCAAAAATCCCTTCCAATCCAAATGGTTTTGTGATTCCATGACTCCAGTGGGGCTGGATGGCCATAGAGCAGGTTTGCACCATCTGGCAGTGGCTCAGTGAGGATTGGGATATTTAGGATTTTACCCCCAAAAGGGTTGGAGTTGCAGAGAGAGAGATATCTCTCTGTCTTTCCAGTGGTTGGCCTGGGAATCTCCACCTTCCAAAAGGATTTGGGGATGCACACGGTGGAAAGGAGATCATTAAGGGATTTTATTTTCCTTGCTTTATCCATGAGTTAACTTCTGTTTCCCCTCCTCCTCTGGAGCAGAATAAGCTTTTGTTCAGGGCAATAAACTGCAGAGATAGTGGCTGCTTGTGTTTACGTTTTCCATTTCCAGGCAAATCCCATTTCAGAGCCCCTTGAATGCCAGGCTGGGAACTGAACATCCCGACCGGAGCGAGCTGCGGTGGATGGAGGATCGGAATAGAAGATTGTTTTTCCACAGGGGACTGAGCAGCCGGGGTTTGGCTTCTGATGTCCATCCAAAACACGTGGGTGGAGAAGGAATGCTCTGTTTTCAGTCAGCAGTGGAATCACTGGTTTAATTTTAGCCTCTCCGGAGCAAAGCTCGAAGGAAGGAGTTCCCAGAGCAAAGCACCCTACAGAAGCTGGCAGGGGCAGAGCAGCTGGAGTCTCCATGTGGCCCCCAGGAATAGTGGTGTGCCCCCAAACTGGTGCTGCTGAGCATCCAAAATTCATGGTTCTTCTTAAAACCTGGATGTGACTCATCTGTGCAGGTCAGGGGAAGCATCGGGACGTCGTGGAGCTGTTGGGAGGACAAGGAGAAGCCATGGATGTGCCAAGCTCCATCAAAAAGTGCCCCACCAATACACAGGGAGCTTCAGTGGGTGAAATGGCAGGAAAAATTGGTGCCAGGAGGAATCAAGCAAGTTGAATTCCCTCTGTGACTTTTGGATGTGCATCGACCTCAGTTTTGCCGAGTGGTGCCCACAGAACTCCAGAGATCCAGCTGGGAGAGGAACCAGGTCAAAAAAAACCCCAGGGAGGTCTCAAAAATTCACCTCCTTCTTCCTGAACATCCTTCCCTCTCAACCAGGGCTTGCAAAGGAGCATCTAAAGCCGCTTTTTCTTCAGCTTTTCCAGCAAAAGTCACAGCTCAGATTGTCAGGAACGGTTTGTTTCCCCTCTCTTTCGTGCTGTTGTGAAATTTCCTGAAACCAAAAGGATTTGAAAATGTTTTTTCCAAGGAACACCAGAGAGGCAGGCCCTGCAAGGTGGGAATTTTGCAATGGCAGCTGCTGGGATAACTGCATTAAATTGGGATCAAACCAGATCTCTGGATGGCCATATGCTCCTGGAAGAGCTCTGCTGGACAATGCTGAACAGCCAAGCCATATTCCCAATCCAAATATTTACAATTGGCAGTGTATGGATTTCTTTCTCAACCTTTCCAAGCAGGGAAAAGTCCAAGGCCCAAGTGGCTGGGGCGCAAAGTCCTCTCCCCTTCACAGCTGAAGTTGGATTAATACGGATGTTTTCACATTAACAAATATTTTTGGGAATTCTGCCACGGTTTCCTGGTGGATTGATTCTGTCCCTTGGAATTGGCAAGAAAAAAGCCATGTTTCCATTGCCAGGATATGGTGGAGTCATATCAGAATCCTGGAATGCTTTGGGTTGGAAGGGACCTTGAAATTCATCCAGTTCCACCCCCTGCCACAGGCAGGGACACCTTCCACTATTCCAGATTGCTCCAAGCTCTGCTCAACCTGGCCTTGGACACTTCCAGGGATGGGGCAGCCACAGCTCCTGTGGGAATTCCATCCCAGCCCCTCACCACCCTCACAGGGAGGAATTTCTTCCCAATATCCCATCTAACCCTGCCCTCTGGCAGTGGGAAGCCATTCCCTGTGTCCTGTCCCTCCATCCCTTGTCCCAAGTCCCTCTCCAGCTCTCCTGGAGCCCCTTCAGGCCCTGGAAGGGGCTCTGAAGTCTCCCTGCAGCCTTCTCTTCTCCAGGCTGGACATTCCCAGCTCTCCCAGCCTGGCTCCAGAGCAGAGGAGCTCCAGCCCTTGGAGCATCTCCGTGGCCTCCTCTGGACTCACTCCAGCAGCTCCACATCCTTCTGCTGTTGGAGACCCCAGAGCTGGGTCCTGTGAGTCCCTGTGGTCACCTCCTTGCTCAGTAAAGGAAATGCATTTTGCTGTGGGATGTCACAGCCCCCACAATCTCATTGCCACAGAGCAGAAGATTTAGGACATTTTTGGATTAATTGATTTGTGGCTGAGGTTTTGGATCCATGGTTGGTCCTTCTGCCTCCATGGAGCTGTCAAATGAACCATCCTGAATTCAGTGGGTAAACGCAGAGGAGAAAGAAGAGGATTTGCTGTCTGTCCCCACTTGAAACACCTTGGAAAAGAATTCCTACTGGGAATGACAGTGGTGTGGAAGCACAGAGATCATCCCTCTGGTTTCTCCCTTTCCCAAACAGGTGGATTCAGCTCTGTGTGTAGCTCCTGCCCTGGAAGCGCCACCAGAGGCAAGAAACATCCCCAAAAACCAGATACCACAACAAAAAAACCCATCACCCACTTGATAAATGACAGCAGCTTTTCCTTAAGGATCCTACAGCAGTTTCTTCTCATGTTCCTGACATTTTCCTCTAACCCAGGAGACATCTCCTTCCCTTGAGCCTTGCTCTGGAGTCTTGCTGTTATCAGCAAAAGGATATGAGTTGAGAGCTTGTTTGCCCTTGGGAAGCACTTTTTTTCCCCCCCATTTGAGTTAAAATACGAAAATCTTTTTGGAGACGAGGCAAATTTCTTCAGTAGTGAATTGCTGAGTTCCTCTCAGAGCTGGGGCTGTGTCTGTGGATTTCTGTAGGAATGGGAGGAAGGGTTTTTAGTAGGGCCTGGAGTGACAGGAGGAGGGACAATGGATTTAAACAGAAAGGGGAGAAGTTTAGATTGGAGATAAAGAAGAAATTGTTCACTTCTGAGGATGGTGAGGTGCTGGATTGGGCTGTTCAAGGAAGTTGTGCATGCCCCATCCCTGGAAATGTTGAGAAGAAGAAGAGAGAGAAGGAGAAGGAGACAAAGGAAAGGAGAAGGAAAAGGAGGATGAAGGAGAAGGAGAAAGAGACAAAAGGAGAAGGAAAAGGATAATGGGGAGAGAAAGATGAGAAGAAAAATTAAAAAGGAGAAGGAGAAGGACAGAAGGAGGAGAAGGAGTGGAAGGAGGAGAAGAAGGAAAAGGAAAAGGAAAAGGAAAAGGAAAAGGAAAAGGAAAAGGAAAAGGAAAAGGAAAAGGAAAAGGAAAAGGAAAAGGAAAAGGAAAAGGAAAAGGAAAAGGAAAAGGAAAAGGAAAAGGAAAAGTTCTGCAGCCAGATCACATCCCACAAGTCCGTGACATGGATGGTGCTGGCACAGGAGGGAATGGGTCACTCACCTCCAGACTCTTTTCCTCCCAATCCTTCAGGAAAAAGATGCAGGGAACAACCACTGACCCTGAGTTGACACTTCACTCTTTTGATTTTCCACTTGTTCCTGGATCCTCTCCCTTTTTTTTTACACTTTAATTAAAGCATCTCCCTGAAATCTTGACACAGTGATCCAACTGAGACTCACAAGTGCTGGAAGACATTCCAGAGAATCTGTGGCTGCCTCAACTCTGGAATTGTTCCAGGCCAAGTTGGAAAGGGCTTGGAGCAACCTGGGGTAGTATAAAGTGTCCCTTCCCATGTGGGGGGGTGGAATTCCATGACTTTGAAGGTCCCTTCCAATCCAAACCATTCCATGATGTCCCACACATCATGTTCCTGCGTATGGATCCCTGGCAGTACTGGGTGTTTCAGGATCCAGAGATCCTCTGGCACACTTGTCACTGGATCTGCACTGGGATAATGTTTTAGGACATAGAAAGGATTTATTTTTGGGCTGAACAAGACAATTTAATTCCTCTTCCATGTGTTCCCTTCCCTGGGATGTTTAGTCACACCCAAAACCCTGCACTTGCCTTTTTTTTTTTTCCCTCTTTTAAAAAGAAATTAAATTAGACTTCCAAAGTGTCATAGAAGCTTAGTGCTGTGAATTCAAAGTGCCATGAATTCTTTTTGGGTATGTTGCTTGTGACAGGAATGGGCTGGAAAGCCAGAGGAAAAAAAAAGGTTTATTTTAATATTTTAACATCCCCATCTCTCCTTTGCCCTCTGCACGAATCCCAGGGGAGATTTCTGCCAGCTGCTTGTCCCAAGGCAGGATGCTCCTCTGTATTCCCTGGAGAAGATCCAGTTCATGCTTAAAATGCTGCTTCTCCCCCTCTGGATATCTCCATCCCAAAGCTCTCCCAATGGAAAACATCCGAGGATGACCCCAAGTTGTCCAAGACCCTCCAAACTTTGCATTTTCTCCTTACAAATTTTGGTGTAAATTGATAAAACAGCTTTGAGTTCGCCTTTTCCCGAGGTTGGATTTTGTGGGAGTGGTGGATCCACGGCTTCCCTGGGTTAAAAATGAGCTTTTCCTCCACGTGTGCTGAATTAATTTCAATTCAGAGCAGCTCGTTCCGAGCTCATTTATGCAAAGCACTCGACTCCCTGTGCCAGCACAAGGGAGGGAAGGAGCAGCTGGGAGTGGAGGAGGATTTTTTTGGCACAAGTGCCAATTCCTGTCAGTGTAAAGCCATTATGAAGCTCTGGGTGGGATTTGGGATCGATTGAAGCTGATCTGAGGCCGCCCAAAGGGAGGAGATCTGTCATTCCTGCCTGCCTGGTTCCCAGCCTGTTCCCATGTGTGCAAGACTTGGAAAAAAGACAGAATTTGAGGGTGTTTTTGAGCAGTTTTAGAGTCAGGCTCCCTAAATTCTTTGCATTTTGAAGCCTTTTCTCCCCAAATAGTTTATCCCAACAAGCTGGTTCTTCCCATATTCAACTTTAAAATGCCACAAATTACATAAATAATTTACTAAAACTCCCTTTCCAAGCAGGGAAATCGTGGGCTCATCCCAGAGATGTGATTTGATCAGAGCTGGGACAGGCAGAACTCCCTGGCTGCATCAGGAAGTGAGATATCCCAAGGGACAGTGTCTGTTTTAAAGGATTTGAGGTTGATAAGGGGTTGCTTTTCCAAAGGTTCCATCCTGGTGTCATGTTCCTCCAGCTCCTTGGCTCAGCTTTTTGTTCCCTGAACAATTTTAGGCTGGAGTTTTATCTCCTTTGCAGACTTGAGGCTCTGCTGGTCTTTGTTTATGGGGTTTATTCCCCCAAGGAAGAACGAAATTACTTGGAAAACAAGCTCCTTAAGGATTTTCTTCACTTCCACAAGTAAATTTGAAGCTTTGGGACTGGTTTTCCTGCGAAACATTTTAAAATGACAGCCAAAGTGTGGGAAATAAGGAATCATGAGGGTGATGACAGTCAAAGTGTGGGAAATAAGGAATCATGAGGGCGATGGGTGGAATTAACATTCCCTTGCTGGAGATTGTCCTTCAGATCACCAGGAAAATCTTCCCCTTGTGCCTGGCTGTGGGAAGACACTTGTGATGGGCGAGGGGACAGGGGATGGGGACAGGGACAGGGGATGGGGACAGCTGGGAGAGTTGGATAAAGGATATACAGGAGATCCCAGAATCCTGGAATGGTTTGCATTGGAAGAAACCTGGAAGATCATCCCATTCCTATCCCTGCTGTGGGCAGGGTCACCTTCCACTATCCCAGGTTGCTCCAAGCCCCATCCAACCTGGCCTTGGACATTCAGGGATGGGGCAGCCACAGATTCTTTGGGAATTCCATTCCAGGGCCTCACCACCCTCCCAGGGAAGTATTTTTTCCAATATTCCATTTAAGCCTGTATTCTGTCAGTTTGAAGCCATTCCCTGTGGCCTGTCCCTCCATTCCTTGTCCAAAGTCTCTCTCCATCTCTTTTGGAGCCCCTTTAGGCACTGGAAGGAGCTTTGAGGTCTCCCTGGAGCTTTCTCTTTTCCAGGCTGGACATTTGCAGCTCTGCCAGCCTGGCTTCAAGATTTCCAGTTTCCAAGTAGATAAATTGTGTTTCACTCGTCTTGGTAATTGCAGCCTTAGTGAGCCTCGGGAGCTGCAGATGTGGAGAAAGGAGGGAAGAAGAAACTTGGGATAAAATATCACCCAAACCCCAACCCAACAGAACATGGAACCAAGGGACCAGGGAGAGGCGGAGAAACAACCAAGGGCAGGAGGAGGAAAAACCAGATCTCCCTTTTCTGTGCAGAACTGTAAATAATTCCAATATTTTACCTCAATTTGTAGATTAGGCTCTTGCACACTCTGTGGAAGAACCTTTTTTGGGACAACAGCCATAGGGGAAACACTGCAGCCATCTGATCATTGGGAGATGGGGACAGCTGGACCAACCAGGCAGGGATGGGGACAGGAAAAATAGGGAAAACTGGGTCAGGCTGGGATGGGGACAGGAGATGGCTGGATGAGGTTGTGGAAGGAACAGAGGTTGGGGACAAGGGCTGGAGACAGGGAAGAGCCACAGTGGCCCAGGTGGAGAACAGGGGCTAGGGACAGCTGGTCCAGACTAGGATGGGAACAGGGGACAGGGTCTGGTGACAGTTCGAAGGAACAGGGTCTGGTGACAGTTGGACCAGGCAGAGATGGGAACAGGGGACAGCCGAGCTATACCAGGCCGAGGACAGAGGCCGGGGACAGCCAGGCCGGGCTGGGTTAGGCCCAATCCCAGGCCCAGCCCCGGGCTCAGTTTAGGCCGCGCTGTCCCGACCCCGTTGCCCGGCAACAGTCACGGGCGTCACGTGACCGTTCAGGGCCGCCGTTGGCGACGGGCGGCGCCGATTGATGACGTCACGGCGGCGCTGGGCCGTGCGGGAACGCTGCGGGAATGGAGGAACGGGAGCGGCTGTGCCGAGAGATCCAAGTGCTCCAGGGTGCGGGAATCGGGGGGATCGGGGAGTGGGAGAGGCTGTGCGGGGAGATCCAAGTGCTCCAGGGTGCGGGAATCGGGGGGATCCGGGAATGGGAGAGGCTGTGCCGGGATATCCGAGTGCTCCATGGTGTGAAGGGATCGGCGGGGACACCGGGAAACGAGGGGACACCGAGGGGAACGGTGAAAAAAGGGAGAGGGGGACGAGGAAAAGAAGCCGGGGTCGGGAAACAGGGAGCGGCTGCTACGAGGGGAGCTGGGAGGAATGTGAGAGGACCTGGAGGAGGGATAAGGGGAAATCTGGGCATCTTGAGGGGCGGCGCGGTGTTTTAAGGGAATTTTGAGAATCTGTGGTGGGACAGTGACAGGTTGTGACCGGACCTGGGGAGTTGGTGGGGGAGGGGCGAGCTGTGGAAGGGATGCTGGATTTTGGGGGAGGACTGGGGGGGGGAGTGTGAGTGGGATGGGGATGGAAAAGATCCCAGGTTGCTGGGAAGAGAAGGAAAGGGGAAAAGAGAGGACTCAGGAGTTCTGGGAGAAGAGGGAAGTGATCCAGGGAGTGTTGGGAAAAGGTGGAAAGGGAAAAGACCCAGGAAAGCCGAGTGGGCCAAGGCAGGGAGGGAACAGAGCCCATGGAGCCCTGGGGGATTTTGAGGTCCGCACACCAGGGAATTCCCACAGTGCTGCTCTCAGCAGGATCGGGGACTCTCCTGGCTTTGGGGAGGGGCTTTTCCCTGTCCCACAGCCCCGGGCTGGGAGCACAGAGGTGGGAGGTGTATCCATGTGCCCTTCCCAAGCTCTGGAAAGCACCAGAATGTATTTTAGCACCAAATCCCTCTATTTTTGTCCTTCAAAGTAAATTTTCCTCATTAGTGAGGCCACAGCCTCCGCTCAGGACTTGGGATTTGCCTCTCCAGGAGCTCCTACGTGGGGGAATGATGAGAGGGAGGAAAACAGTCCTTGCTTTTCCATGAGGAATGTGCTGACGCAGCTCTCTCGCAGCTCCCTGACCCCAGTGAAGGAAAAACTGCCTGAAATACCAGGCTCCAAATTGCTTTGGGAATCACTCATAGGAAAGGTTTTTAAACACTGAGGCTGGACAAGGGCAGAAATTCCTGAATTACCAGGGATGTTAGTGGATGAAAGCACCAGATGAAAGAGGTGGTGGCTTCCAGAGGGACACAACAGCAAAGCCTTGGAGTGTCCTTGCTGCTTCGAAGGGAAGGAAGGAAGGGAACTTGGGAAGGATCTGGAGCACCAGGAGCAGCTGAGGGAGCTGGGGGGCTCATCCTGGAGAAAAAGAGGCTCAGGGGAACCATCTGGGTCCCTGAAATTCCCTGACAGGAGGGTGGAATCAGGTGGAATCAGGATCTGCCAGGACACAGGGAATGATTTCCCACTGTCAGAGGGAATAGATGGGATATTAGGAAGGAATTCTGCCCTTTGGGGGTGGTGAGGGGCTGGAATGGAATTTCCAGAGAAGCTGCCCCTGGATCTCTGGAAGTGTCCAAGACCAAACTGTACAGGGAGCAACCTGTGGACTCCAGGGATATGACAGGGAAGTGGAACCAGATGTTCTTGAAGATCCCTTCCAACCCAAACCATTCCTGGATGCCGTGATTCCGTGACTTTCCCTCCCACTGTGGCTCATCCAAAACCCGAGTGGTGCTGTAATTCCAGCACAAGGAGAGGCAGCTCTGCGTTGCTCTCAAATTCCCATGGGATCAGGGCATTAATGCTCTGTCTTCTCTTCCCCAGGTCTCATAAACAGCCACAGGAACATGCACGGCAATGTCCCACGCCCGGCGCCACCGGCTCCTCCGAGGTGGAGCAACCCCCGCCAGCCCGGCTACACCAGGAGAGGAGCCTTTTCCACCAGGTACCCCCAGCAGGCTCCCAGGAATTTCCACCCACACCAGACTCACTCCTGGAGGAAAAAATACTCCCTGGACAACCGGCTGCTGGGATCGGGGTATGACGTTGGAAGTGCTTCCAGCGCTTCCCAGGGTTTTGGGAGCCTTGGGGACAGCCAGACTCCTGAGCCGCGGGAATCGTCCCCGGAGAGACACGTGGACTTCACCACGGATGGGAACATCGTTGTGGATATCCAGGTGCCACAAAGGGCTGGCCAGGAAAATGCGGGTCCCTATGGTGAGTTTTCCGGGCAGGAAGCGGCGGTGGCTCCTTCGGCAGATGGAAATATCCAGAAATCTCTTCTCCAGAAGGAAGAGAAAAGACCTTCCCTATCCATTTCCTTCAGTTCCACGTCAAGGACTGTGTGCCTACCTGGAAGTGGAGCTGGAAGCTCCTTTTCCACCAGTGAAAGTGCCGTGGCGCTGAAGTCGGAGCCACAAATGCCTTTGGAATTGTCAGGTCAGGAGCCAGCCCAGCACCCGGCACGGATCAAGGCAGAACCACCCTCTCCAGGGCAGCCGAGTGGTGAGGAAGTCCAGGATGCTTCCCTACATCCCAAACTCCTTGGAAATACTGAGATGTTCTCTCGACCTGCTCAGGTTGGGGTGACTCTGGTGAAGAGCAGACTTCCTGTAGTTCCCAAAGCTCCTGCTCTCCAAAAAGCTGCCTCAGCACCCATCTCCAGCAAATCTCAGAAATTCAGGAAAAACAACTACACGTGGGTGGCAAACCCTGGGAAAAACTCTCGGATTGTGAAGAGGTGGGCGAGCCCTCGAGCCGAAAATTCCAAGAAGGGCGTTGCAGGAGCGGACAAAGGCGCTAAAATCTCCCCGAAAGCAGATTTGGGAGCAAAGATAAAGAAATTGGGGTTGCAATCCAAGCTGGGGGTGTCTCCCAGTAAATATAAGTGGAAAGCCTCCAGCTTGCAGACTTTGCCTTCCACTTCCAAGTCAGCATTCCAGTGGAGATCCGAGGACCAGAAGAAGCCTTCAGCCTCCAATATCCCTCGAACCAGCTCTGTCCCTCCGGCTCCGAGCGTGGTGTCCGTCGTTCCTGGTGGGGTGAAATCCTTTGGAGAGGCTGCACTGTCCAGTTACAAAGTGAAGAGTCGAACAAAAATCATCAAGAGGAAAGGGAATGTGGGGTAAGTTGTTGGTTTGGCTTTTGTGTCCGTGGATTTTGTGTCAAATTGTGACTGTGGGAGAAATTCCACTGAGGGTGGTTGCGTGCTGAGGGATTAACGGAATCGTGGAATGGTTTGGGTTGGAAGACCTTAAAAATCATGGAATTCCCTACTCCTTCTATAAACAGGGACACCTTCCACCATCCCAGGCTGCTCCAAGCCCTGTCCAACCTGGCCTTGGGCACTTCCAGGGATGGGACAGCCACAGCTTCTCTGGAAATTCCATTCCAGGCCCTCACCACCGTCCCAGGGAAGAATTCCTTCCCAAAATCCCATCTAACCTTGTCCCCTGGCAGTGGGAAGCCATTCCTCCTTTTCCTGTCCCTCCATCCCTTGTCCCAAGTCCCTCTCCAGCTCTCCTGGAGCCCCTTTAGGCACTGGAAGGGGCTCTGAAGTCTCCCTGGATCCTTCTTTTCTCCAAGCTGAACATTCCCAGCTCTCCCAGCCTGGCTCCAGAGCAGAGGGGCTCCATCCCTTGGAGCATCTCCATGGCCTCCTCTGGATTTGCTCCAGCAGTTCCACATTCTCCTGATGTTGGGTGATCCAGAGCTGGATCCTGTGAATCCCTGTGGTCACTGACACTTCCTCAGTCAGCAAAGGAAGCTGCATTTTCCTTGATTTAATTTCAGATTCTCAAAATTGTTGTGTTGATTTCTGCTTCCCAGATCCCTTCAGTGCTTCCCAGCAGGTTTTCCATCCTTGCCTTCCCCTCCTGCTTTGCCTGTAAAGCTATCAGTTGGTAGATTGTGCTGGGAAAATCACTCTGGAGCAGCCTGGAGAAGCTGGGAATGTTTGGGATTTTTTAGCAGTTCAGGGAGACCTCCCACACCTTGGTAAATTCCAGCAGAACCAAGGAAGGGATCATCCTCCTGTGCTGGCCACTGCTGAAGCTCCTCAAATCCTGCAGGGAGGATATTGAGGATCTGGAGCATGTCCAGAGTTGGGAATGGAGCTGGGGAAGGGTCTGGAGCACCAGGAGCAGCTGAGGGAGCTGGGAGAGCTCAGCCTGGAGAAAAGGAGGCTCAGGGGGAATCTTCTGGCTCCCTAAATTCCCTGACAGGAGGGTAAAGCCAGGAGGGATCAGGATCTCCCAGGGAACAAGGGACAGGGTGTGAGGAAACAGCCTCAAACTGTTCCAGGGGAGGTTTAGTTTGGATATTGGGAAAATTCCTTCCTGTAGAGGATGGACAGGTGTTGGGAATCCCTGTCTCTGGAGGGATTTTACATCCCTGTGGATGTGGAACTTGGGGACATGGTCAGTGGTGGCCTTGGCACTGCTGGGAAGTGCTTGGACTGGACGATCTCAGAAGTCTTTTCCAACCTAAACCATTCCATGATTCCGTGATTCAATCCCTCACATCTGTTGAGCAGAAGGCAGTGAGTAAGTTTGGCTGTCAAACACCTCCTTCTCCATCTGTTCCTTGCCAGGAATTCCTCACATTTGCCCGTTTCCTTGGAATTTTCTGTTCAGAGCTTCTCTTCCTCAGCCAGAGAAGAATCCTGGTGGGATTTGGCTCCTCATGGAGAAGGACACCAGGAGCGTTTTGGTCACTCCCCTGCTCCCTCCTAACCATGTGACGTTCCCTTTCCCAGTTCCCCCACGGATAAGAAGAACATCTCCCCCACCACAGCTCTGAGGAGCCGCTTCCACCTCCGGAGGAGAAATTCCATGCGGGGAAAATCTTCGGTGACGGCGAAACGCTCCTCGCCCCGGGGCCTGGTGCAGATTTCCAAGCACCGGCTCTGCCGGATGCCGGCGACCAGGACACAGATGGCCACCAAGGAAGGTAGGAACAGGCATTCCAAGGGCTCACTGGCTCGGTGGAGTGATTCCAAGGGTTCTTGGATTTGGGAGTGTGTGGCTGAGTCCTCGTGGAGGTGTTGTTGGTCCTGGAGCAAACAGTGAGGAGAAGTTTGACTCCGTATCCGTGTTGTCCTTTGGCGTTGCCACAAAAAATGTCTTTCCTCCTTTTGCTGGGGTTTCCCTGGATTTTCAGGAAGGCTTTCTGAGAAGGAAGAGGTTGGCAGAGTCAGAAATACACAAATCTCTCACCTGTATCCCATTGCCCTGCCCAGTTTTAGATCTAATTAGCTTAAAACGCTAGTAATTAGTGGAATACTGAATCCATCATGTTTGGGAACAGGGAATTTGCATCCATGTCCTGCTGCCTTGGAGCAGAACTCCAAGGAGCTCAGTGTGGCACCTCCAAGTGCCTGGAATGTTGTTGGAATGTTGATCGCTCCAAGACTGGTTCTTCTGTTCCCTAGGGATATTTTTATGGATAAAAGGCTTCCCCCACCTGGGATTCAGTTGTTTCAGATGGATATGAGGCACATTTTCCCTTTGGCCCCGGGAAATTCCCTGTGGGAATTGCTGGAGCTAGGAGAGGGGTTTGGATCAGACGTAGCTGGGATTTGTCTCCAGTTATATTTTGGGATTATTTGATGTTCATACAGCTCTGTTGAGATGTTGTTGAGTTTTCCTGGGTGAGGGATTTTGGACAGCAGGCTGGAGTGCTAGGATAAGGGGGAACGGCTTCCCACTGCCATAGGGCAGGGTTAGATGGGAAATTGAGAAGGAATTCTTCCCTGGGAGGAGGCTGAGGCCCTGGAATGGAATTTCCAGAGAAGCTGTGTCTGTCCATGGATGCTTGGGGTTCCAAGGCCAGCTGGGATAGGGCTTGGAGCAGCCTGGGAAAGTGAAAGGTGACCCTGCCCGTGGCAGGGGTGTGGAATTCCATGATCTTTGAGTTCTTCCAACCCAAGTCATTCCATGATTCCATGAAAAGACAGAAAGCTCTGGAGATAGGGAGCAATTTGGGATTGCTACAGCATTTTAACCCTGGAGGGAATTGAGGCGGTGATGATTCCAGAGATATCAGCTTGTTTGGAATCCCAGTTCCTTGATTGAAGGGATTGTTCCCATACTTAAATCTTGATTTTATCTGGATAGGAATGAGAAAATAAAGCAGGAATGTGGTTTTGCTCCAGGCTTTGGGAAGTTGGCAAATAAGGAAGGTTGGAGAATGGAAAGAAAAGAAGGGACTAGGTCTAGAAGTGACCTTGGGAGAGCAGGGAGTTCATTCCCCCTCCAAAAGTAGATCCAATTATCCAACCTTTCCTGGCAGATGCTTCTTTGTGTGGCATCTTTTCCTTTGCAGAGCAATTCAGGAAGAGCCCGGATTGCCTTGAAATTCCCTCAGTGAATTTTGGATTTGCTCCCTTTGATTAAAATTGACTTTCTGGGTTTGAATCCTTTTGTACTTCAAGATTTTTCTTGGAGAGCTTCAGTCTCAGGCAGAGGATTTTCAGCTTCATGTGTTGGAATATTCTTAAACCCTGAGTTTTAAAAGCTGTGGAATTATTCCAGGGCTGTTGCTCCGTGTGCTCCAGGACTCCTGTGTAGTTTTTTTTTCTCCCAGGTTTAGTAGGAAAAGATTATTGGATGGTGGATGGAGCAGGGATATTCCCAAGTCTAGAAGATCCTGGATGCTCACAAGGATTGGGACAACTCCCATGTTCCCCTTTATTCCCTCTAAATGTATAATTATGGATGTGGTGCCAGTGTCTTCTGGTTCCACAGGGAGCTGGGAATAAATGAAGTCTTGTGGATTCAATTCCTGGCTCCCAGGTTATCCAAGAGGTTTTGGGAGGGTTGTTCTGGTGTCTTTTGGGGCAAAGTGTGGCTATTAATCCCAGCAAAGTATTGTGGATGTTAATCACCACAAAGTGGTGGAATTTTCAGTCTTTTCCATTTCTCCTTGGACAGGTGTGAGGGAAGTAAATGGGGTTGCTGGGAGACACTGGGAGCAGAGTGGGGCAGGAATGGAGCAGGGAGGTGGATCCTTTTCTGGGATCACGTTGAAGGGAAAGACAGAGGGAAGGAATGTTCCCAACTTCCTGCATGGCAGCGTGGCTGGAAAAGCTGGATCAGCCTCTTCCGCCCTTGTCCTCACGGATGTGGGGCTGTGGTGACGCAGCCTGGCTGGTTTCCTGTTCATCCCGTTCCACAGGATTTGGGGATCTGTGGCACAGCTCTGTGGCCCATACAAAGACATTGCTCCTGCTTTTCCCAAGTCCTGGTCTGTCTCCTGACTTTCCAATTCCCTTCTTGGACCCAAATGGTTCTGTTTCGTCTCATGAGTAGGGAAGCTCTTCCAGCCATTGCTGAGTCTTGAATTGGGATTGGTGTTTCCCAATGCTCTGTCCAGAGGCACTTCCCTCTCTGGGAATTGCTTTTATTTAGGGGTCAGAGAGCCAAAGGAAAGTGGCAGATTAGTAGGAATTTTCTTGGGATTATTTGGTCTGTTCCATGAGAGATCCACCTGCAGCTGTTATCGATTAATTCCAAAATACTTGTTTAAGTGGAATGTTTAATAACAGCTCAGATATTGGAGTGTGTCCCAAATGGAAGTGTTTCCAATGGGATGGTGGAGCAGGGTGGAAGTGCCAGGTTAGGCTGCCTCCCTTGCCTCTGGGATCCTCAGGGACGTTATGGAAGAGGGATAAAAGGTGGTGGTTGTTTCTCTCCTTGTCCAGGGAAAAGCTGGAGAACCAACAAGGATCGTCAAGGTCTCGGGTACCACTCCGTTGGATAAAACCATGGAATGGTTTGGGTGGGAAGGGACCTTGGAAATCATGGAATTCCAACCCCACTTGCCATTATCCCAGGTTGCTCCAAGCCCTGTCCAACCTGGCCTTGGACATTTCCAGGGATCCAGGGTCAGCCACAGCTGCTCTGAGAATTCCGTTCCAGCCCCTTCCCAATCTCACAGGGAGGAATTCCTTCCCAAATCCCATCCATCCGTGCCCTCTGCCAATAGGAAGCCATTCCCTGTGTCCTGGCACTTCAGGTCCTTGTCCAAGGTCCCTCTCCAGCTCTCCTGGAGCCCCTTTAGGCACTGGAAGGGGCTCTGAGCTCTCCCTGGATCCTTCCGTTGTCCAGGCTGGACACTCCCAGCTCCCCCAGCCAGTCTAAATGCCAAATGAGCTTTTTGTCCACGTCCTGTCCCATCACCTTGGGAGTCCTTTATCCACTTTCTCCAAACTGAAGATGCAATATTCCCAAAAGTTCAGGGACGGCATGTTTTTCTCACCAGTTTTGAGGGAAAATGCCAACTTCTAATTGAGATTTGACTGATCCAGGTGTGATAACAGCAGGATATTCCTGCTTTTCCCATCCTGAAAGTCCCATGCCAGAGGCTTTGGGAATCCCACGCTTTTCCAACAGCTTTTTCCTCTCTTTATCTGGGATTTCTTGCAGGATGAGACTTATTCCCAACCTATTTTTTAATTACAGACAAGTGAGTTCTGGTAGTTGGGAACTTTTCCTCACCATTCCTTGGCTCATCCTGCTTGGGCATCCAAGCTGTCATTTCTCATTCCCAGGACTTTTTCCTTGGAAAAAACTAGAAATAAGTGCTTCAAAGGAAGATTTATTGATTTTTTTCCTGATTCATTTTAATGTCAGAGATGTGGCAAATGTACGGATGAGGAGAATGGGAGTGATGACTGTGTGGTACATGTGGAAAAACTGGGATTTTTGCAGGGGAATCGGGGGCTTTTGCTTTTCCAGGAGAATTGGGGATTTTGGGAAGCGCACACAGCCCTGCAGAGGGCACTCGTGCCTCTCCCATCTCCTCAGTCCACCTTTTTCTGGTTATTGATGGCCTAATTTCGTCTTTATGTGAAAGAAAGCAGATCTGGAGTAATTTGCAGCAATAACCTGCTAATGCCGGGCCAGTATCAAAATTCCCATGTTCATTCCCGGTGGCAGATAAAACACTAATATATAATTATCCTTGCAAATTGGATTGTTTTAAATAACCAAAAGGCTACGGCCGGGGAGAAAACCATCCCATTTCCCTGGAGTTCCTATTGCGGGGTAATTGCTGCGTTCAATCAATTTCCTTGGCATTAGAAATTCCATCACAATCAACATTAAGCTTTATTCATTGTGATGGCAAAGAGCCGGATCATTTCTCCTCTTTTCCTTAACTGGCAAAATTAATCAGGGAAAAGATTTTAAACATTTACCCGTGCGAAAGAGGTCAGCTCTGCCACTATATTGCTCAGCAGATAAGGGGGCTAATAAAAAGAAAATTGAATTACTAATGATCGCCAGGAACAGAGTATATAAAACCTGGCAATCGCCCGGTGCAGGAAAAAAAGGGAATCAATTTTCTCCGGACAAGGTGCGCTCGTTTTTTATTTTGGCTCATATTATCAGCAATTTAATTGGAGAGAGCATAAACAGGAGGAAACAGTTAGGGAATAATGAGGCTGGAGGTGTAAAATCCTGCAGGATAGATGCTGGACACAATTTATTTGGCACAACAGATAATCACTTTAATTGAATCCAAAAGTGCAGCGTTCAGCAGCGCTGGGTCCGCGCCTCGCCCGGGGGGATCGTGGAATATTACAAAGAGGCTCCTCCGTGTCTTTTACCCCTCTGTAATGTCCCCTTCCAGGCAGGACTGCTCCGGGATTGCTTCGGCACGGTCACAGCTGGCTGGAAGCAGGAGATGGAGAAAGCAGGAGGGAGATTCTCCAGGGACTTTTCCTTATTTATGCTGTGTTTGTTCCTTAAATAATTCGGTGCTTGCTGGGTTGGATAGTTCCGTGTGAGACTGGTCATGTCCTGCTTGAGGTGAACTTGGAATCGTGGAATGGTTTGGGTTGGAAGGGACCTCAAGGATCAACTTATTTTGCTGAGTTCAAAGCTTGCCTCCCTTTTCCTGCTGTGACCTCCAGGTCTGGGTATTAAAGGAACTTCTAAGGAGTTTTTGGATTTTTTTCCTGGGAGAGGGGGGTGGTTCATCCTGGAATTTAGATCCCAGAATGGTTTGGGTTGGAAGGGACCTTGAAGATCATCCAGTTCCACCCCCGTCCAATGGGCAGGGACACCTTCCACTATCCCAGGTTGCTCCAAACCCTGTCCAACCTGGCTTTGGACACTTCCAGAGATCCAGGGGCAGCCACAGCTTCTCTGGGAATTCCATTCCAGAGCCTCATCACCCTCGCAGGGAAGAATTCCTTCCCAATATCCCACTAAACCTTCCCTCCTTCAGCTTAAGTAGATGGGGCATTGTTGCAATTCCCCATCTGTGGCTGTGCAATTCCAGGGTGAGAGGAAGAGTAATTTGGGAGCACATCCTTGTTGGATCCACTATATCCAACCTGGTTTTGTGTTGCTTCCCTTGAAAATAAATCCTTCCCTGCTTATCTTCCCCTCTCTCCTACTCCAAACTGGGATAAGCCAGTGGTTTGTGATATCAGCTTCCTGCTTTTCCTGTGTTGCCACCCCAGTGTTTAAACTGCCAAACAGAAAGAATCCTGGTTTGTTTTCCCATCTTCCTAAAGAGAAATCCCATAGGATTCAGAAAACCCCCTTCACTCTGCATCTGCAGAAGCTTCTCCAGCTCTTTACTGCCAGAGTCACCCTCCAAAAAATTCCCTAAACCCTCATTTCTCTCCTCCTCCCTCCACAGGATGTGAGGTGAGGGGGTCGGGATGGGCAAGGAGTGTTTGTTTGGAAAAACGCTGGAGGCAAAAGTGGCAGGAGCTGCTTTGCATTACTCAGGCAAGTAAAGAGGGTGTAAATGGTGAGGAGCAAGTTATGAGTGGCATCCAAATGCTCAGCTGCTGATAATTTTATTGACACCGGGTGTTTGGATCCCTCTGGCAGCTCTGAAAATCTCAGCCCTGGATTTTATACCCTCTCCTATTTTTTTCTTGATGTTTCCAGCGGGTTGATTCCTGGTGGGACAGCAATTGAGGGAATTTTGGAGGTTTTTCCCTTGTTTTGTGTTTTATTTTATATTTATTTTAGTTTTCGTCTGAGTTGCGCGACGTTTTGCTGCTCTTCGAGGTGACGCCTCTGATCGCGTTACGGCCGAGTTAAGCTCTTGATCCTTTCCCTCAGGGAAGCCCTTGGATCACACACAGAACTCCTCGGAGTTCGTCACATCTTTTTCTTCACTCCATCATTATTCCCGTTTTCCCGAGTTCCTTCCAGCTGATCCAAACCCTTCCAAGGTCGCCGCTCTTTGTCGTTCCTCTGTCCCGCCTAGGTTTGACCTTGCCTGGAAATCATTCCATTGCCAGCTCTCTCTTCCTTCTGGCTTGTCCTTGGGAGCCAGGGGTGGAGCGTGGCTGGCGAGGTGGCTCCTCACTCCTTCAGGAATTGGGAAAAGTTCACATTCTTGGCTCTTTGCCGGCCCCGGTTACGTCAGTGGTCGTAAGTAACGGTTTTGGGTTTCCGCCTTGACTTGGCATTTCCAGGTGACACGTCCCGAGCTGCAAGAGGAGCTGCAGGCGTGGAGCCAGGATTGGGAATTCTCTTTGCAGAGCCCTCTTTTAAAAATAACAGCCTGCTGGGAGCGAGGGGATGGGCCTTGCTCAAGGAAGTGTTCCCTGTAGACACTGGATTCGGGATCGGGGAAATCGGAGGCTGCAACAGGGGGAACATCTAGAGGGAGATGGGGATCCTGAAAGTGACAATGCCTGTGTGTCTCTTTCCCTGCAGAATGTGACCTGCACACTCAGTTTGTTGTGGAAGCCACATCCCTGGAAGTATTCCAGGCCAGGTTGGATGGGACTTGGAGCAGCCTGGTCCAGTGGAATGTGTCCCATGGCAGAGGGTTGGAAGGAGATGACCTTGAAGGTCCCTTCCCACCCAAACTATCCCATGTTTTAATGAAAGTCACCTCCCAATGCCTGTTTTAGGTAGTTTTACCTCAATATTTTAACCTCAGTCCCTGTTTTTGAGCCTCTCCTGTGCAGCTCCAGCTCTGTTGGATTGGGAAATTGCATTGGTAGCCAGCAGCTCTTTGGGGAATAGTCTATTTATACACTAATAGGAAAAATACTTGGCTTTGGGGATGGAGGAGATCCTTCCATTGGCTCTGACCCTTGATATTTCCACAAGTCTGTGGGGGGCTTTGTGTAAGACTCCAAACCTTTCAAGGATGGCATGGTGCAGGGCTAAAATAGACAGGGAAAAAAAGAGGGGGGGAAAAAAAAAGGGAAACAGAGCAGTAGGTCCTAAACTCCTCATTTGGCCTCCTGGGGCTTGCCTGGCTTTAAATATTTCCAGGAATGGAGCATCCACGAATTCTCTGGGCAACCAGGACCTCACCACCCTCACATGGAATAATTTCTACCCAATATCCCATCTGAATCTACTCTCAGTTTGAAGCAAATCCCCCTTATCCTGTCACTCCATGCTCTTGGAAACAGATCTTTATCTTGGAAATAGATATTTATTTGGAAATAGATACTTATTTGTCCATGGAATGCTTTGGCTTGGAACGGACCATTAGGAGTCTCCTAATCCAACCAGAAATGAAGCTTTTAAACCAGTTTGGACCTTGAAATTGGTGGAATTTCGGTGCTGATCTCTCTTATCCCTCTGCTTGTCTTTCCTTGGGCTCCTAAATAAAAATAAGGAAAATAACAGTGGGTGTTTAAGGCACTTAAAAAAACCCCCCATAACATGAAAAGTGACAATGAGTCCCTTTTCCCTGTTTTTTTTCCTTCCTTTTGCTATTTTCTCCCACTTAATAAACTGTCTGATGGTATTCCCAGTACGATCACAGTTGGAATTACTGATGCTGGCGTGGATGATCGGAGTATCCTCCACTGCTCTGTCAGGATTCCCAAAATCCCGCCCTGGCAGATGCTCAATTCCCCGTAAAACCTGTGTAGGTTTCTCTGTTCTGCTTTCTGCTTCCAGTTCTCTCCCAAATCCCGGTTTACACCCTTATTTTTTTAATTTTCTCGTGGAAATCTTCCCATTTGATTTTCCCCGTAACGACTCGGAAGCGTCGTAGGGAAATTCCTCTCCCCGGCTGCTGAGCCGAGTTAAGCCGTTCATTCCAGGACTTGCTGGATCGCTCCGTGTGCTCTACAAAGCGCTGGAAATGAGTAAAACCCCTTGGAATACGGAACAGATGCCAGAGTGCACCTGGAATAAGGGATTTGTGGACTCGGCAGCATCTCCCGAGTCCTACAAAACTCTGCTGTTCCAGCAGCTTTGCCGGAGTTTCTGCTTCAGCCTGAGGGAGGGGGAAATGCCTTGACTTCGCTTGTCAACGGGAATTTTGCTGTCATCCCTCAGGAAATTTGAGTTCAAGGAACATTTCCTCCTCCCCTCTGGATGCCTCTGGATAATCCCCGCGGTTGCGGTTTTCGGGGGGCTGTTTCTATTTTGGATTGTTTGGAGTGGTGTCAAGTGGGGATTTTGTGTGGATGTGTGGACGGGATCGGCTCCAAAGCTGATCCCATGTGTTATCGACCCTTAAGCTGCCCTCGGGGGCTCTCCATTGGAAAAGGGCACGGGAATTCTTGGAGATTTAGTGTGGGCTGTAAACTCCAGCGTTGGTTGCGATGGGAAACTCCGTGTTGTTCCTCACAGCACCGGCAAATGTCCTGGGACATCTTGTCCTTGGATGGGGCAGAGAGAGCTCAGGGAAGGGTGAGTGGGTGAGCGGGATTTGCCATCAAACTTTGTTTTTTTTTTCCATGGAATCACAGAGTGGTTTGGGAAGGATCTTAAATATCGTCCAGTTCCAATCCCCCTGCCATGAGGGGAACATCTTCCTCTATCCCAGGTTGCTCCAAGCCCTGTCCAGCCTGCCCTTGGGCACTTCCAGGGATGGGGCAGCCACAGCCCCTCTGCGAATTCCATTCCAGCCCCTCCCCACTCTCACAGGGAAAAATTCCTTACCCATATCCCATCTAACCCTGCCCTCTGTCAGTGGGAAGCCATTCCCTGTGTCCTGTCCCTCCATCCCTTGTCCCAAGTCCCCCTCCAGCTCTCCTGGAGCCCCTTCAGGCAGTGGAAGAGGCTCTGAGGTCTCCCTGGAGCCTTCCCTTCTCCAGGCTGGACATTCCCAGCTCTCACAGCCTGTCTGTAGAGCAGAGGGGCTCCATCCCGCAGAGCATCTCCGTGGCCTCCTCTGGGTCTGCTCCAGCAGCTCCGGATCCTCCTGATGTTGGATCCCAGAGCTGGATGCAGAATTCCAGGTGGTGTCTCACCTGAGTGGGGCTGAGGGGCAGAATTCCCCCTTTCCTGCTGCCCATGCTGTGGGATGAGCACAGGATGTGGGGGATTTCTGGGATGTAAGCACATGTGGATGGAGCACGTCCATTTTTTCATCCACCAACACCCCCAAGTCCTTCTCCTCGAGGCCTGCTCTCAATCCATCCTTTATCCAGCTTTGGGGTGGGAAAGATGCTCAAATCCAAGGGCTCAGGTGGATCAGTGTCAAATGCTCTTTTTGGGATTAAAAAAAGCGGGGAATTCTTTCCTTTTAAAGAGGAGCCCAACCTGCCACCCTAATAGTTTTCACTCCTGGCTGGGTCGAGGGGTTTGCAGTGATTAGTGACCTTAATTTAGCAGCGACGAACTCGAAATGCTTTCCCTGTTATCAGGAATCCAGGAGTGGAGCCCTCCCTTATCAGGAAGCAAATCAAAAGGGAATTTGATGGGGTGAAAGGAGTCCATCAGAGATCCCGCTCAGTTTTTAAAACAAGATTTACTCTGCTCTCTCCACATTAACTGGGGCATTTTACGGTGCTCCCCTTTCCGTGAGCTTCCGTGATCCATCATTTCCCGGCTCGCCTGCCGGAGTGGCTGTTAGATTTTACTACAGCAAACACTGTAAAAGGGCATTAGAGCAGTTAAATCTGGAGTCTTGCTTCCATAAGGAAAAAGAAAATGCTGAATTAGGCACCAGAAAAGGCAACCACAGCGATACTTTAATCTTGCATAAATTATCAGAAGAGTCAGAGGCGAGTGATTTTATGTATTGTTAGAGCGCTGCTAATTAATTATTCTGGAATAATTGATGTTTAGCAACACCAAAGTTGGGTCCTTTCCTGGCTTAATGGACTTTCAATATGGCAGCTGGATTTTTATTCCTTTCTTAATTTTAACCCTCACTTCCATGGGGTTAATGAAGTCGCTTTCCTAAATATGAAGAGTCTAAATAATAATTTATCAAGGAAATATCGCTTCACAAATTGTGGGTCTAAGTCAGTGGTGGTTTTGGAGGCATTCCTGACATCCAGGGGAAGTTGAGTCCTCAGTGGGAATATTTGAAGGATGAAATGCTCTAAAGAAATGGATAAATGCAGATGAGATGAAGAAGGGCAGGGTTAGATGGGGTATTGGGAAGGAATCCTTCCCTAGGAGGGTGCTGAGGCCCTGGAATGGAATTCCCAGAGAAGCTGTGGCTGCCCCTGGGTCCCTGGAAGTATCCAAGGCAGCCAGGTTGGATTTGGCTTGGAGCAACCTGGGGTAGTGGAAGGTATCCCTTCCCATGGCACAGGGGTGGAACTGGATGCACTTCAAGGTCCTTTCCAGCCCAAAGCATTCCATGATTCCCTTTGATAAGAAAAGATTGCCTTCCTTGGATTGCTGGAATTGGACCGACCTTCTCATCAATTTCTTCATCCCTTTCTGGAGAGTTTGGATTCATTGTTTCCAAAGGATTTCAGATCCCGGTAAACTCAGAGCCCCGAAATGGGGCTTAGGAATCACACAATTCCAGCTGGCCTTAACCCTCCTTGTGGCACTGGGGTAACCAGTGGCTGCTTTGGGCCATCCCAGCTCAAGAAGGATACAAAGAGATGATTCCAGTGGCTTTTGGGATTACCTTGGGAATGTGACAAGGGATGGAGTGATAGGACACAGGAAATGGCTTCCCACTGCCAGAGGGAGGGGTTAGATGGGATAGTGGGATGAAATTCTTCCCTGTGAGGGTGATGAGGGGCTGGGATGGAATTCCCAGGGAAGCTGTGGCTGCCTCATCCCTGAAAATGTCCAAGGCCAAGTTGGATGGGAATGTGAGCAACCTGGGATAGTGGAAGGTGTCCCTGCCCATGGCAGGGAGTTGGAATGTGATTATTTTTAATGTCCTTTCGACTCCAAACCATTCCACGATTTCATGATCACGAGCCTGCAGGGATCCTGTCCCTTCCTGCTGCCTCTGGACCTGGAGGAATCAGCGCTAAAATCCACGCAGGCAGATTGGATTTTGCAGTTTCATTCCAGAGCTTGGGAATCATCTGCTTGATTGTATTTTGAAGCACATCCACCCCCTCCCCAGTTTTTTGGGATCGGGGAAGATGGGGCCTACAAAGGACAGGTGAGGACAGGGCATCAAGTGAGCAAACACTTGTCGAGTGAGCCTGGTTAGGAAAACCAGGAGATACAATGCTGGTAAAGCGATCCCTGCTCCTGAACAATTCCAGCTCCCCGGAGCAGGGGGATGCCCAGCCCCAACGACTCTCCCACTGTCACCACTCTCCTTGTGGGGCCGGGCAGGGCGTGGGTGACAGACATTCCATGGCCTGGACACAACGTGGGGCAAGCAGCTTTGTGGAAAAGCGTCCTAAACTTGATATCTTTGTTTATCTCTTCCCAGGCCCTGCCTGGCCCCTCGAGATAAACAGGTGCCAGTGCTTGCGATTCCCGACAGCCGCTCTGCTGCCGGAATCATTCCAAAAGGAGGTTGTGTTTATGTGGGGAGTTATTCCTGCCTCCCTTCAGGGCTGGAGCATCCCTGTGGCAAATGGGCTGGGAGTGGACACAGCCCCAGGAGCTGGAGTTGCTCCAACCTGGCCTTGGACACTTCCAGAGATGGGGCAGCAACAGCTTCTCTGGGAATCCTGTGCCAGGGCCTCACCTCCTTCCCAGGGAAGGATTTCTTCCCAATATCCCATCTAATCCCATCTTCCCTTTGTCCTGGCGTTCTATCCTTTATCCGAAGTCCCTCTCCAGCTCTCCTGGAGCTCCTTTAGGCACTGGAAGGGGCTCCGAGGTCTCCCCAGAGTCTTCCCTTTTATCCCAGCCTGTCTCCAGCCCTTGCAGCAACTCCTTGGCTTTGTTTGCTTCCTTAACTTTCTGGACACATCCAAGACATTCCAGCCCCTTCAACTCATCAATAACTTAAACCCCAGGATCCCGTGCCTGGATTTTTTCCCCTTATTTCCCCCCTCTCCCTGCCTAATGGGATCCCTGCTCCTTCTCTCTGCTCCAGCCCAGCTCTCACGTGCCTTGGCTTAGCAGAGGGAATCCTCAGCTCTTCTCCTGGGTGCTCCCAGCATTGCTGTCATTCCCTGAGGGAACACTGTGCCCCACTCCAGGGCTGTTTAGTGTCTCAACTTAGAGACATTCCTGAGTGGAACATCCTTAATTCCCACACAGATGCTGTGGGAACAGTATCAAGCCCTGCAATAAAATGTAGTGAAGAATTCCAGAGTGAAATCGAGATGGGAAACCTCTGCTGCTGCCAGGCTGGAAATCTCCAGCCTGGAGTTTCCCTGGGCTTTTTAATAGAAGCAGGAGTTTGTTTTATATTGTCTCGTGTCATGGGCTCTGAAGTGAAGCTGGGATCAGTTCTGGAATTCTGGGATCAGTTCTAGCCCCTCATAATAAGGAGGACAATGAGGTTTGGAGCATATTCAGGGAAGGAAATGGAGCTGGGGAAGGGTCTGGAGCAACCAGGAGCAGCTGGGGAGGGCTCAGTCTGGAGAAAAGAAGGCTCAGGGGGCACCTGTTCACTCTCCACAACTCCCTGAGGGTGGAATCAGGTGGGGATTGGGCTCTGCTTCCAGGGAATAATGGACAGGACCAGAGGAAGCGGCCTCAAGTTGTGTCAGGGGAGCTTTAGTTTGGATATTGGGAAGATGTGTTTCATGGAAAGGGTTGTAAAGCATTGGAATGGGCTGCCTGGGGGAGTGGGGGAGTCACATCCCTGGAAGTGTCCAAAAAATGCGTGGATGTGTGGATTTGGCACTTGAGGACAGGGATTAGTGGTGGACATGGTGATGGTGCTGGGCTGGGGTTTGGACTCGATGATCTTGGAGCTCTTTCCCAGCTTTCAGTTCCATGATTCCCGACTTTCCGCTGTGTTACTCCTCTTGCTCTCACTCTCTGCCTCAACCCTGTGCCTGGCAGCAATGGTTGGGAATTTGGACATGGAATTTGATTTCTTATTGAAGTATCTCAGAATTCCAGAATGGTGTGAACTGGGAGGGACCTTCAAGACCATCCAATCCCACTCCTTGCCATGGGCAGGGACACCTTCCCCATCCCAGGCTGCTCCAAGCCCCATCCAGCCTGGCCTTGGACACTTCCAGATATCCAGGGGCAGCCACAGCTTCTCCAGGAATTCCATTCCAACTCCTCACCGCCCTACCAGGGAATAATTCCTTCCCAATATCCCATCTATCCCCACCCTCTGGCAGTGGGAAGCCATTCTCTGTGTCCTGTCCCTCCACTCCTTCTCCAAAGTCGCCCTCCAGCTTTCTTGGAGCCCCTTTAGGCACTGGAAGGAGTAATTCAGATTTATTCCTGTTACTTTTTTATTTCATTCCTTAATATGGTCCCAGATTTTTCTGGATTTCTGGTAACACGTGGTAGGAAACATCAATTCCTTTTTTTTTTTTTTTTTTAAATGTGTTATTCCATCCCCACAATTCCCAGTCAGTTTTCCCTTTCAACTTTTCCTCTTGCATTTCCATTAATGGATTCTCACCATGGATCCACTTCCCATTGTGTGTCAGTCGCTGCCCCTTCTGAAGGGGGCTCATTCCACACTAAGTGGTGTCAGAAGACTTTTCCCTTCCATTCCATCCTCTTAAAACCCAATCCTGGACATCACAGCGGCCACTTCGGCTGTGCTGACACTTCCCTTTGTCCTGTCCTCTCTTCCCAGGGATCTTAGTGCACATTCCAGGCTGCCTCATTCCCTAATGCTTTGCTTTTTCTCCTTTAAATATTCATGGAAGCAGAGTGGCCGGGTTACTTAATGGAGCAGCATTATCCTTGGAATTCAAAGCAGGAGTGTTGCTTGTTGTCAATATGTTTTAAAAACTTTTCCCAAATCTTGAAGCCTGTAGGACTGAGGTATTTTTCCCAATTTTTAAGTTTAAATGAATTCTGGAGTTGCTGGTTGCGAATGTGCTGCGTTGGGAGAAGGAGAAATTCCATAAACTTCCAGTTTCTCACTAGACAGGGATGTTTTGTCCTATGAAAAGGATCACTGACATTCCTGAGGGATTTTTAGTGGATGCCTTTTCCTGTAAAACCTGGATAAGGAGTACTCAGAAGGAATTTAGAATCACAGAGTTCTGGAATGGTTTGGATTGGAAGGAACCTTAAAGATCATGGAATTCCAGCCCCTGCCATGGGGGCAGGGACACCTTCCACTACCCCAGGTTGATCCAAGCCTCATCCAACCTGGAATTTGGGCTTGAGTCAGGATTTGCAGCTCCCGATGCTCTTGGATAGCCCATGGATTACTGAAGAGTAAAATAAAGGAATGTCAGAAATTTTTCAGGGAATGTTTTCTTTCATTCCAGCTCTGGCAACCAGTCAGCTCCCAGTTCATTCAGGTCACTGGTGGGATGAGGACTGGAAGTCTGACTCTCCTGCTGTTTCAATATTCCACATGTTTAGGAGATGGTTCCTGACACATGGCCTAGAGAGAATAATTGGATGTGGCAGCTGAGTGAAAAAGGCTGGATGGGATTTTTCCTTCCAGTGCGTGCGGATGGATGAAGTTTGGGATGATTCGTTTTATTTTTATTTATGGGAAAAAAAAAAAAAAAGGGAAGCAAAACAAATTCCAGCAAAACCACCAACAAAACCTTTTATGTTCAAATCAACTGGGATTAAATGGGGATTCAGCCAAGGCAGTGGGAGGCAGGAGAGATTTCCCAGTTCTGGAATTTCTGGTGGCCTTAAAAGGAGTTTACCATTTGGAAATACTCTTAAATGAGAATACCAGCAATCCCTGGAATACCCAGGGAATGTCCTTCAAATCCATTTGGAGCTGATTAAAATCAAAGGGTCTTTACTGTTGCTGGACCTCCATAACCTTGGGATAAATGATTTTACTGCTGTTCCTGGGTTTTCCTGCCTGGAAGATGGGAGCAGATCTGGGAAAAAGATCTGTGAGATCTTGGAAAAAAGTCAGGCAGATCCCAGTGCCGTGGGATCTGGGCAAAAATCTCACCTGCTGGGAAGGAATTCTTCCCTGTGAGGGTGGGGAGGCCCTGGCTCAGGTTTCACAGAGAAGCTTTGGTTGTCCCATTTCTGGAGGCGATCCAGGACAGGTTGGATGAATCTTGGAGAAATCTGGGATAGTGGAGGGTGTCTCTGACCATGTCAGGGGGGTAGAATGGGATGAGCTTTAAAGTCCCTTCCAAAGCATTCCAAGATTCTGTTCGCTGTGCTCTCACTCCTTCCTGGGTGTGGCTGATGATCCTGTAGGTCTCTGTTCCTGTAGGATCAGAGCGGTGTTGGGGAGATCAAGCAAAAGAAAATGGGGAGAAAATCAAAAGGGTTTGGAGATGGCAGAGGGAAGTGGATGACGTCCAGAGAAATCATGGAATCATCAAGGTTGGAAAAGGCCTTTAAGATCATTGAGTCCAGCCATTAACCCAGCACCACCCCGTGTTCCCAAGTTCCACATCCACACATTTTTGGAACCCTTCCAGGGATTGTGATTCCACCACTGCCCTGGGAATGCCGTGCCAGGGCTTGTCAACTCTTTCCATGGCGAAATTTTCCCCTGATATCCAAGCTGGACCTCCCCTGGTGCAACTTGAGGCTGTTCCCTCTCATCCTTCTTCCCTGGGAGCAGATCCTGACTCCCACCTGGCTCCACCCTCCTGTCAGGGAATTGCAGAGTGAAAAGGTCCTTCCAGAGCCTCCTTTTCTCCAGGCTGAGCCCCTTTCCCAGCTCCCTCAGCCGCTCCTGGTGCTCCAGACCCTTCCCAGCTCCATTCCCTTCTCTTGGACTCACTAACCTTAGAGGGCTTTTCCAACCTTATTGATTCCATGGAAAGGAGGGACTCAGGATCAGTGCTAGGAAGAGCTGGATCAGTGAGAAAGGTGCTGAGGATGTTTTGTGAGCAGGATTTTAAGGAATGAGAGGAAACCTGGAGTTTCCACCCTTCTTCCTCAGGAGCGATGGAGGGATCCAGGTGGAAAGGAAAAGCATCAAAGCCTGGCTTGTTTTTTCCTTCCCTTCAGTTTTCACCAAGTTTGGAAAGTTTATTTCCGAGGCAGAAGAGCGGAGCAGCTTTTTTTCCAGCCTGGAGTGGTGTTAATTGGTTTTTGTTTGAAATATTTACGGGATGGGAACATCAGGATGAGCTGCTCTCCCTCTAAGTGGCCTTGACAGGTGACATTCCCTGGCAGCTCCAAGTCCCCGTGGTGCAATTGGGTGGATTGGAGAAGTGCTGACTCTCCAAATAAACTGGGTTTATGGATTGGCCTCAGTCTTGTCCTAAATCTTGTTTTCTTCTGGATTTCGTGGGAATGTTTTGTGTGGACTGGTCATGGTTTGGGATCTTTAGAAGTTTTTGTGTTCAGGTTGATTAGTCTAAAATATAGTGCTAAAATCATAGAATTTAGGGAAAGGTTTTAATCTGGGAAGTCGGGTATGAGGGTTGGTGGGATCTCACTATCCCACCATGAGGAGAAGGTGTGGTTTTAGAGATTGGAATGTGTTTGGCATGTTGGGTGGCCCTGGAAACAGCTGGGAAGTACCAGAGGACCACAGTGAGCCAGAGCTGCGTCTGTGACAGCAAATCTGCACCTGAAAATGTGGGAATCTCTTGGAAAAGGGTTTTAAAGGAATCTGTGCTCTATCATTTATCTTTTTGGCCTTTTCCAAGCCAGGCTGGACAGGACTTGGAGCAAGCTGGGATAGTGGAAGGTATCCCTGCCTGTGGCACAGGAATTGGAATGTGGTGATCTTGGGGCTGCCTTCCAACCCAAACCCATTCCATGATTCTGTGAATTAATTTTTTTTTCCCTGTGGAACATTTTTGTCCTGGAGTCTCCAAAGGAAGCGTGTCCCTTCTCCAAAGTAAATGTGTCCCTTCTCCCAGAAGTCTGAAAACTGAGGGGCTTGGCTGGAGGCATCCTTGGAGCAAACTCCCCTGCGTGTCCACCGGGATATTTCTTTCCTGTGCTCTTGTGCTGCCCGTGTTGTTTCCAGCCCTGGGAAGCTGCTGTGTGTATCCAGCACGTTCCTCTGGAATGTGGTAACCCCATTCCTTGGGAATACAATTTGAGCTATGACATAATCCCTGGAGCAAGTGAGGAGCCATTAGCAGCTTCTTCCTTACGGCAGTTGGTGGAGCGGAGCTGTGCCTTGGGATTCTGCTCATTCCTGGGTATTTTCTCAGGCTCCAAACTCCAACAGGTGGCACCCAGGAATGACTGGGCAGGGAATTCTGTTTTAAATCATTCAGCACCTTGGAACGGCTTCCCTTGTTTGTCTGAATTACGGTGTTGACCTCCAGAATTCCTTAGGAATATGCCTTTAATCGGTTCAGTGGGAGAATCCCATCCTGGAGCGGGACGTTACCTGTATCCATTCTGCTGTCCAAAGGATTCCATCTTGGGAAAGGGAAAATTGGGATAAATGAGAAGGAAAAGGAGCTTGAGGTGGTCCCAGCTTGGATTACTGCTGGGTCACAAGTGTTGGAAAACATTTACGGGGGAGATCCAGGACCATGTGGATGTGCTCCACGGATTCAGTGCATTTCAGGGCCCATCTCCCAAGTTCACACATCCTATAGTCCTTCAAACTTGTTGGGATGTGGATATGACCCATGGATGAGCATCTCTCTCTGCCCAGCTTTGCCTTTGAAAATTTGGGGTAAAATTTAAATAATTAGGGATGTTAACGAGGGATCTCGGAGCACTTCATGCAAAGAGCTGCTGGTGTGGGAGTGGGAAAAAAGGACTGGAAGGAGCAACGCTGGCATTTCCCTTTTTAACTGGGAATTAGGGAACTGTTGGATTGATGTAGGCAAAATGCTGCTTATCCCAGCTGTCCCTGCTGCCAGCCAGTGTCTTTCCTGGGATTTTCTCGGAATTTCCGTGTCTGGAAGCAAGTACATGTTTGAATTCCATGAGAATCTGTGCTCAGTCCTTCATCATCCCATTCCTGGGGGATTTTTGGTTGCTTCTTCCACATCTCCGGAGAAAGGGACAAGATGAAGAGGTGGTTTGGAAGTTTATCCCTAAAATTTTTGGATTTTGAGTCCTGAG
Source organism: Nicator chloris (assembly GCA_013400495.1). Classification (NCBI taxonomy): domain Eukaryota; kingdom Metazoa; phylum Chordata; class Aves; order Passeriformes; family Pycnonotidae; genus Nicator; species Nicator chloris. Next base: position 31,179 of record WAAE01010969.1, read on the forward strand.
AGAATGGGAATTGCATGTAGGAAGTAAAAAGCATAAGCTGAAAGTCAAGGAAGAGAGAAAAATGAGATATCCAGCTGTGTGATGTTCCTGGTGTCCTGGTCATGAAGCATCACATGGAGCCAGCATGGAAAACAAGAGTTGGGAAGCAGCAGCATCTCCACAATTCTCCCTCCTTGCTATCTCCAGGAGCTCCTTCCACGGGTGAAAGGAGAGGGAATGGATTAAAAATTCCATAATTAGCACAGCCAGGGCTCCGCTCCAGGCTGCAGCCGACATTAATTAGTTATCCCAACAATTACGGCATTGTTAGGAAAAATCAACTCATTCAAGCTCTTTGTTTTGGATTTGTTTGGCACCTCCCGGGATGGGATCCCGGACAATGACTGCGGGATGCTGAGCAGCTGCCAGTGGAGCGATCCCATTAAAATACGGAGATCTGATCTCTGATTCAATTCCTGCTCCAAAGACTATCCCGGGAAGTCGTTTTGTTGCTCCCAAGAGCATCTCCAGTTCCAGTGTCACGTTGTCACCCCTTGGAATAGGCTGAGTTATGGCTGTTGTTATTTAAGGAGAAATATTAATGGACCATTTCTTTTTAATCCCATAACTCTTCCTTATTTTCCCTCCTGTAAACCTGCTTTTCCTTCTGCTCTTCCTTGCAGCATTCCCTGCTGGATTTCAGTGCAGGAGCAGGAAATTCACTCCTCTAAAGTGCACTTTATTATCTTTATTTACTCTCAGATTCTGGGTCACTGCTTCCTTCCCTCCGTGACACTTCCCAGGGACAGATGAATCCTTATGTTGTTCGTCAGCTCTTGGGAATTGTTGGGAACGCTCCAAGTATTTTACACCTGTAATGGAAAATAATAAGTGCTGCTTTCCTGGGTCTTTGTGGGATTTCAGCGAGTTTTTGTGCAGTGGAGGAGCAGAGGTTGAAGAATTGATTCCTCTGATTCCTTGGAATGCTGCTGATTGCATTGCAGCCAAGCTTTGTCACTGGGAATAGTCAGCATTTGTGGGAATATTTGTGTCTGGATTTGGTCCTGTAAACAAACCTCCTGTGAATAATTGTCCTGATTTAGTAAAATTTAGGATTTATTTCTAAGTGGGATTTTGGCAATCCAGGAAAATAAAGCCCTTCCTCATCCAGGAGATGGGCAGAGGATGGTTTGGGAATTTTGAAAGCCATACACTTCCAACCCATGTCATGGGCAGGGACACCTTCCACTATTCCAGGCTGCTCCAAGCCCTGTCCAACCTGGCCTTGGACACTTCAGGGATGGGGCAGCCACAAGTTCTCTGGAAATTCCATTCCAGGCCCTCACCACCGTCCCAGGGAAGAATTCCTTCCCAAAATCCCATCTATCCCTGCCCTCTGGCAGTGGGAAGCCATTCCCTGTGTCCTGTCCCTCCATCCCTTGTCCCAAGTCCCTCTCCAGCTCTCCTGGAGCCCCTTTAGGCACTGGAAGGGGCTCTGAGGTCTCCCTGCAGCCTTCTCTTCTCCAGGCTGGACATTCCCAGCTCTCCCAGCCTGTCTCCAGAGCAGAGGCTCCTGGCTCCAGCCCTTGGAGCATCTCTGTGGCCTCCTGTGGACTCAGTCCAGGACACCCATGGATTGGGATGGAGCTGGAATTAGAACCAAGGTTATGACCCCACATCCCATGGTCCTGGCAGGTCCTTGGGCTCAGTGGGTCCAGAAAGGGCTGGAATGATGCTCCATGATATTCTTCCATCCAGTTTTCCCATGTAACAGGAATATTTGCAGGTGTGAAGTGCCAGAGTGCGGGTACAGGAAAGTAGGAGAGGAAAGATCTTCCCCTTTCCTCTAGGATTACTTAGAGGAATTGGAATTCCTGCTAATTATGACTTACTTCCCCCCTGTGCTATTCCATGTATTATTATTTTCCAGTGGAGGAAAATTAATGGAGGTTTTCTGTAGCCACTAACAGAAAAGTGAATTCCAAGAGCATCCCATGGATTTTTGAGGTGATGTTTGTTGTTCTTATTCCTTTGAGTGACATTTGTACATCTCTAGAGATTGTCTCATCCCTCAACTCCAGAATCAGCCCATGGAAAAGGGACGAGGAATGTCCTGAACTGCTCTTTTCCAGGGCTGTGCCTTAGGTTTGACTCCTGGAAGTTGATTTCGGCAGGCTGCGGAAATATTCCCGCTGAAATCCTTAATGAAAGCACCTGTTCCGAGTCATCATCTTTTCCCTTTTCCATCTCTTCTGTCCATATATAACAGCGGGCGTGATGAAAATTCCCAATTAGCTGCCTGTGAGAAAACGAGGGAATGCCAGCTGTGAGCAAGCCACTTCTCCCTCCCTAGGGAGAGAGTAACCTTATCCCATTCCCAACTTTCCTCCCAGTACTCCCAAGCGGGGGGATCACTTGTCGGGGAGAACAGGGAGACAGCACACAAAGAAAAAGAGGAAAACTGGGAACAAGAGGAACTCCAACCGTGGGTTTGTCCTGGTGTGCCAGATCTATCTTTACCCTCCTTGGCTCGGGATAGCTCTTGGATTTGTCGAGTCCCTACGGAAACATCCAGCCTGGCATCCGACTCACGCCAGGAACGTCGGCCGTGGCTCGGCCTCCGCTCCGCAGCCTCGGGAAGCTCCTCGCTCCTTTCACAGGTGCCTTTCCAATTTTAAGATTCGGTTTGGATGCATCGAATTGATGGAATTTGTCATGGAAAGCTCCAGGCAAGATGTGATTCCCGTAAATTAAAAAAGCATCCCGAGCTGGAGAGGGTTGGAGATCGGGGGCTCTTGAGGCCAACGCGGAATCATGTGGGATTTGATTCCTGACACCTCCCGGGGTAATTTTTGCGGATGATCTCATCCCGACCCTGTTGTTGATTTGCCACTTGGCTCATCTAATTCCTTGTGGATTGATCCCTCTTCCCTCGTGTGTCATTCCATGAGGGCTGGGAAGGAGTTGAGGAGGTGATGGAAGATCGGTGTTGTTGCTGTGCTCCCTTCTCCTTTTCCCAGGATAAAATCCCTGCTCGCTGTTAGCGCAGTGGCCCTCACCTTCCTAAAATCCTGGAATAATTTGGGTTGGAAAGCACCTTAAAGCTCATCCAGTTCCACCCCTTGCCATAGGCAGGGACACATTCCGCTATCCCAGGTTGCTCGAGGCCCCATCCAGCCTGGCCTGGAAAATTCCAGGGATGGGGACTTCACGGATTTTATGGCAAAGAGCTTCGTGCCGGAGTGACCAAATTAAGGAATGAGGGGATTTTTATCCTTTACAGGGGGTCCCTGTAAAGGATAAAAGTGTGATGTACATCCCTGGCTTTTCACAGACAAAAATTCTCCAGGTTCATGCGCGTCTCCCTCAAAAAGCAGAGCTTCTGGTGGGGAAAATCCCTGGAAGTTGTGTCACCATTGGGTCCGATCCCAGCGCTCCTTTTTCCTTTCTTCACCTTGAATGCAGTGCCAGGACACAGGGAATGGCTTCCCCCTGCCAGAAGGTAGGGTTAGATGGGATACTGGGAAGGAATTCCTCCCTATGGGGGTGGTGAGGGGCTGGAATGGAATTCCCAGAGAAGCTGCCCGATCCATGGAAGCATCCAAGGCCAGGTTGGATGGGGCTTGGAGCAACCTGGGGTAGTGGAAGGTGTCCCTGCTCATGGCAGGGGTTGAAATTCCATGATCTTGAAGGTCCTTTCCAACCCAAACCATTCCATAATCCTGTAATTTGGAGTCTGGACGTTCCAATCTGGCTCTGGCACCACCTTTCTCCCTGCAGTGCCCAGAACTTCCCAGATGCTGCTTCCCAAAGGTGTTATTCCAATACATACCTGCACCTGCAAATCCCCTTTCTTTTTTTTTTTTTTCTTGGACCTTTCCCATAGCTCCCAAACAAATGGGAAGCTTCCAGTCAGAATCTGCAGCTGTCCCTGAGCTCAGGCTGGTGGTGAAACAAGTGGGATGGGGTGGGGTTTATTTTCCCTCCCCTTTTCCCGCCGGGAATGCCACAGGGCTGGATAGTTCCAGGTGTCTGATTAGCCACGCTTAATTAAGAGCTAGGGAACTTGGAACGAGCCTGATGGACTCAGCTGAAGGAAGCCTGGAGGGGAAAGCTCAGCTCATTCCCTGTGGGAATGTCAGCTCCAGGCTACGCAGTCCTTTGGGATTGCTGTGTCCTCATCTTCCCAATTCCATGGTTTTCTTGGAGTAACCAGTTGGGAAAGGTATCCTGAGAGCTTGGGGAAGTAGCAGAGTTGTTGCTGGCAGCGGAGCAGGACATTCCTGTGCCCCACGGAAAGCATGGTTTGGGATTTGGGATAAACACAAAAGCCACAGGGCTGCTGCTGCCTGTGCAAAACCAGGGATTTCTGGCTCCTTGAATTCCACCAGGAAAACCCTTCCCCCCCTGCCCCCAACAGTTCATTTAAAGAGGAACAAACATCCCCCTCCTCATCTGTGGATGCTCCTCCAGCTCTGTCCTGTGTCGGGACATTCCCTTTTGCATCCCTTTCCTGGGATGGATACTTCACCTTGGCAGCTCCCTGAGGCAGGAGCAGCCTTTTCCTTGAATTTCTGTGCCTCATTGACTCCCATCTGTTCCCGCTCTCCGGCTTCAAACCTATTCCTTTTGGCTTTTCCCTGTTTTTCCCCTTCCACTTTCCCGTTTAATCGTAGCCAGTGTTGTTGGACTCAGCATTTTCTCAGTGCTGACATGCGGGAAGAGGTTTGGGAATGGGAGATGGGTTGGTGAATAAACCCCCCCTGAGGCTTTGAGCAAGACTGCATCCCAAAGGGATCCTTTTGGGATGATTTTTAGGGATAACTGGACTCAAACCAGCACCAGCAGCTTCCCTGGAGAGCTTAATTGCATGTATGTAACTCCAGTGAAAGAAGAAAGGATCTTTTCCCTGTATTCCTTCGTTTGGGATAGATTGTGTCCCTGTATTCCTCGGTTTGGGCTTTAATTACACCAATTTCCCAGTTGGAAAGGAAAATTTGGAGGGATAAAATTTGGAGCCTGTACTGCAAAGTTTAAATATTCCCAGATGCATTTCTCCCTTTCTTTTCCAATTCTTTACAAAGCATATTCAGGCACAGGTGTGGAAATCTATGGGAAGAAATTGATTTTTCCTTCTGTCTTTTTCCTGTTGGGATATGGAAAAGCAGGATCTGACGGCAGGACCCGCCGTGGCACCCTCTAGGGGGCACGATGCCTCCGCCGTTTTTCTGGAGAAAGGTTGGGTTTTTTTTTTCCATAGAGAAAAACGAACTAAGAGTTACAAGAAGTAGCAAAATATCCGTGTGTTCAGCAGGAATCGTAGCCGGGCCAGAGCTGCTTGGAATTTCCCCTGGCAGTGGTGCCCTGCCTTCATTTTTGTGGGACTTCCAGGGTAAATTTGGGTTTGATCCCTAATTCTGCCCTTCAGTCCTGAATAAAATGAGGTGTGTCCTGGCTCCTCTTTAGTTAAACCCTCTGGGGTCTCTGTGCATCCTGGACGATTTGGGATATCCTGGATAGCCTGTGAGGTGCAAGAATTGAATTTAAACGCCGTGTTGGTTTTTTTAACTCCTTCATTCCCGGTATTCCTGAACCGTTGGGAGTGAGAGCGGATTAAGACGCTGAGAAAATTATGCTCGGTAAAAAACCCCTTTGGGAATAAATCCTGTTTTTCAGTGCTCCTGTAATTACCTTTTCCCTCTCCATGTGGGATTCCTGCCTTAGGGGCAGAGCTGGGGTTGCTTTTGTGCTGCCTGTGGGATGTTTTCCCACACGGAGCTGATTCCTGTTTCATTAATTGATTCCCAAGACCAGTGAGTTGACCGGGAATTTTTTATTGGACCAGATTATTTTATTTCCCTGCCTTCCCAAAACTTTCTCCCTGTCCATAACCACAATTAATTAACTAATTGCTGCTTTAATTGCTCCACAAGGAGAGGGAGTGGAGTGGCATCACCTCCGGACCCTCTGGAGCAGAACAACAGCAGGAAAGGCTCCGTCGAGAAATCAAATCCGTTTTTTTCAATCGGTCCCTGCCGAACTGGATTGTCTTGGATTTTATGGCAAAGAGCTTCGTGCCGGAGTGACCAAATTAAGGAATGAGGGGATTTTTATCCTTTACAGGGGGTCCCTGTAAAGGATAAAAGTGTGATGTACATCCCTGGCTTTTCACAGACAAAAATTCGGGATTTAAAAAAATTTCAAACCACCTTCGATTACGATTTGAGTAAATGGGAGCATTCCTTTTTAATGACATAAAATTCCTTCTGCAAAATTAAAAAAAGCAACCTCCAAACCCTTGTTTTTCCATGAAATATCCTCTGGCTGGGTTTTGTTTTTTTTCCTTTTTTCCCTCTTTTATACATATCCAGGAGGGTTTTGTTCCGGAGAGGGGAATGTTGAGGCACAAGCTCCGTGCTGGAACTTCGCTCCAGCCCGATCCTGCTGCATCTGCTTCTCTCTGCCTCATCCTTCTCAGTTTTCCTGCTGGGTCAGGATTTTTCCGGCTCGTAATCATTCCAGCAGATGGTGGGATAAAGGGATGCTGACCAGGAAATTACCTGGGAGCCGGGAGCAGCGGCACCTTTATGTCACAGAATGCCAAAAATCCGTTTTCAGCACGGCTTGGCTTGTTCAGGAAGGGCACGGGTTTATGGAAAAGAGTGGGAAAACCTCTCCAGTTCCTTTCTGGGAATCAGGATAAGGGGTTTTTTTTGGGAAATGGCTGAATTGGTGATTTAAACCTGCTCTGGTGGTGATTTAAGGTGGGGTTTGGTGATGTCCTGCAAAGATTCCACAGGGAAAATCAGCTGCTCCTGCGACTTGAGGGTCCTGGAATTTCATGTGGGAGAGTGGGATCTCCAGGAAATTCCTGGTGGAATGGGGAAGAACCTTTGGGATTTGTTGTCCAGTCAGGAAAACTGGGCTGTCCTGTGGATTCAGGCATTTGGTGTTTGGTGTAGGAGGGTGGGATCTGCAGGAGATTCCCAGAGGAGCAGAGCAGACCCTTTGGGATGTATTGTCCTGCCAGGAATACTGGATTCTCCCATGTTTTCAGGCTCCTGGTGTTTGATCTAGGGAAACTGAATTTCTAGGAGATTCCTGGAAAAGCAGGCAGAACCTTTGGGATGTGTTGTCCAGCCAGGAAAACCAGGCTGTCTTTGGATTCAGGCATTTGGTGTAGGAGAACGGGATCTGCAGGAGATTCCCAGAGGAGCAGGGCAGACCCTTTGGGATGTGTTGTCCTTCCCGGAACTGCATTTCTCCCAGGATTTTACCACCCAAAACGAGGGGAGTGGAAAACCACATAATTCCATAGGATGAATCCCTTCCTCCCTCCTGCCCTGTGCCCCTTTTTAAGGAATATCGGCGGGGCAGGTGCTGCTTTGGGAATACAAAGCTCCGCTCCCGTTTTCCCCGTGCCTTCCCCGGAGCTCAGGAAGTATCCGGTAAATCAGACACTCCCGGCTCAGTCCATCCAGTAATGAAGTGGGAATGAACTCTGGAAAAGGGAAGGGGGGGGATGAACTCCCCGGAGATTGATGGGATGTGCTGACGTCGGGGCCCAAACACGACCATCTCACTTTTCCAAGCAATCCATCTGGAGCTTCGGTGATCTGTCATCCCGGCGAGCTGGGAAATTCGTTAGGAGTCTTGGAAAAGAGCTCCCACCTTTGCGGTTTTTCCGTCCGCTCGCTCCCTCCCTGCGGGAAAGAGTTGAGGGGGAGATGCAAAGGAATCTTGGGAGCTTTTTCCCGGGATTCCTGAGTGTGTTAATTTGGTGGCACAGGAGTTTAAACACTTGTATAAATCAAGGAATTCCTTGATATTGGGTTTATTAAAAAGCGGTTTATTCCGGATTCTTTTTTTGAAAGTAAGGCCAGAATGGAGAATGGGAAGGAGATTCCTTAGGATTTAGGGCAGTCAAGGAAGTGTTAAAGCAGCTTTGGAAGGAAAAAAAAAAGTGATTTGGGGAATTTTTTTTTTTAAAGTTTTGTCTTTGTTTTTGCTGTTGATCCTTCTGTCTGCTCTAGGAAGAGTCTGTCATTCTGCTTCCTGGTTTTCCTGCTTTTAAATGAGGAAAAGTGGGATGTTGAGGGCTGTGTTAAAAAATTCCTCTGAGATATCCTAAGGGAAGATCAAAGTATTCCCCATTGTGCTCATTCCTGCCTGGATTTGCATCAGAATTAATCCCAAATTCCATGTAACGATCCAGATTAACCACTTTTTAAATGGAGAAAGAACGATTCCTGGAATCTGAGACCTGGGATGTGACAGGGGCTAAAACCCCTTTAAAACTGCGTTTGAGGTTTTCCTACAGGAATTTGCAGGAGAATTGATTCCAATTTTTTTGTAATGATCCAAATTTTTTAAGGATGAATCTCTGGAAGTGAAAGGCAGAATGATCCCTAGAATCTGAGACCTGGGATGTGGCAGAGGATAAAGCTCCTTTAAACCTCAGTTTGAGGTTTGTCTGCAGGGATTTGTAGCAGAATTAACCCCAAATTCCATGTAAGGATCCAAATTAACCTCTTTTTAAGGATGAAATTTTGGGAAGTGGAGAGCAGAGCAGTCCCTGGATCCTGAGACCTTGTCCCTAGATCCTGCCACTTGGAATCTGGCCAGGGCCAAAGCTCTTTTAGACCTCAGCTTGAGGTTTTTCTGCATGGATTTAGTGAAATTCCATGTAATGATCCAGTTTAACCACTGTTTAAGGATGAATTTTGGGAATTGGAGGGCAGAGGTGTCCCTAGATCAGTGATGATCAGTGGGATCAGTGCTGGGGCTGGGACTGGTTTTACAGAAAGGGCCACACAGTCCTTGGTCTGGACTTCCAGCACGCAGTTGTTCCCAATCCAGAGGCACAGCTGGCATGCCATGGCCGTGTCCCAGCATCCCAGGATGTATTAATAGCCCCACAATTTGGGAATTCACGGCTGGACCGAAACCCAACCCCAGCCACTTTCCCACCCTGCACATGGACACAGTTATCTTGGCGACTCAGACCATTTCCAGCTCCCTGTGCTGGAAAAGTGCAGCTCTTTTGTTTACATCCCACTTTTATCCTCTCTCCTGAATTCCTGGACAAGGGATCAGGTGTTAATTGAAGGGAGGGAAATCCTGGGAAGTGAGGGCAGCACTGATGTCTCCTTTGATTTTCCAGCAAAGTATCCTGGATGCTGCCTCAGTTTCCCCACCTGATTCCCTGCTTCCTAATCCTCCCACTTTGTTGCTCCCAGGAAGCTGCATGGAGAAAGGAATTTCTCCTTCCTTCTATGAAAAGTGGTGGCTGGAGCCCTCAGGGACAAATCTTTGTGGAGATGGGTGCAAATACCAGGTGGCAAAATGCAAAGAACATGAGATAAAATCGTGGAATCATTAAGGTTGGAAAAGACCTTGGAGCCCTCCAAGTCCAAGTATTTCCTCAGCACTTCCAAGGCCACCAGTGACCATGTCCCCAGGTGCCACATTCGCATGGATTATAAATTCTTCCAGAGATGGGGACTCCACCACTGCCCTGGGCAGCTGTGCCTATGCCTGACCAGCTTTTCCATGAGGAAATTTTCCCGATATCCGACTTGAACCTCTCCTAGTGCAGCTTGAGGCTGTTTCCTCTCATCCTGTCCCTTTTTCCCTGAGAGCAGATCCTGATCCCACCTGGCTCCACCCTCCTGTCAGGGAGCTGGAGTGAGAAGGTCCTTCCTGAGCCTCCTTTTCTTCAGGCTGAGGCCCCCAGCTCCCATTTGTGTTCCAGAGGTTCTCCACAGAAATGATCCCTGCAAATCCACCCTCATTCTCCCTTTTTCTTCCTGCAAATCCTGTAAATACCCTGAATCCCAGAATGGTTTGGAATGGTTTTGGAAGGAACCTTAAAGACCACCTCATTCCAACCCTTTCCATGGACAGGGACAGCTTCCACTAGACCAGGTTTCTGGGATTCCCTTGTGTGGGAGCAGGGAAAAGAACATTTATGGAATAAACACAACCGTGCTCTGTTTTGCCAGTGGTGCTGTCACTGCTTTGCATTCAGTTTGGTGCAAACTCCTGATCCCTGTATCAATAATCACCTCCCAGCTCGTTATAAATTTCCATCAGATAAATATTGATATTCCACTCCAACTTTATGGATAAACATCCTCCTGGGCTTCCATATTGTCCCAGGTTTTATGGGTAGGAAAAATCAAAGGTGGTTTATGATTTGAAACTGCCTCGAGTTGGTTTGGGTTGTTTTATGTCCACTTGTGTTAATCAAGGGGGAGGTTTGGGATTTATTCCAAGAGAGGTTTTGGTGACATTTAAAGTATCGAATGGTGTTATCCAGGAGGGAATCCAGAGGGATTCTGGAAAGTGGCAAGTTAATGGAGAAGTTCTGGAGTTTTGAGCACAACATGGATATTTTTTCCCACCTGAGAGCCACTTTGGGAACTTCCCAGGAGCCTGTGGCGCCGCTCGGTGTTTGTGTCACCCTCGGATCCGGATGAGCTCCTGGAGGGGCTGGAAAATCTCCAGCTGCAATGAAGCTCTGAATGGAAGGTGCTGCTCCCACGGTGCCTCTTCCCGTGTTCCTCGGGGCGGGAAGCAGATCCCATGGGCACTTTCCATGTGACGCCTGTACCCAGCAGGAAGGGAAGAAACTGGAGACAAAGGATAAGAGGAGGAATGTGCCGTGCGCTGCTCCTCTGGCTCTCCCCAGCCTCGAATTGCTTGGAGACACGGCACTGGCTCTGTGGATTCCTGGGAGCCACCACCCTGAAGGAAGCACATTTCTTCCCCTCAGAGCCAAGGGATGTCTGGGGACTTTCCTGCCACTTCTGGGACTCGCACAGGTACATCAAGAAGAGAAAATCAGCCCGGAGAAGCCTCTTCCTGAGGTTTGTGCTGAGCTTGGAGGAAGATTTTGCTTCGCTGATTGGCTTTTGTTATCCTTGAGGATGTTTAGCCCCCCTCTGGAAGACTCATTCCTTGGGCTGGAGCTGGTGGAAGGAGGGGTAGGGCAGACACTGGGGACAGTACATGCTGAGCTCCTGGAAAAAAACAGCTGGAACATGTGATCCCAGAAATAAAGATCGAAAGCTGTCACACAGGGACACGATGAAGGGTCTGGAGGGGAAAAACCTGGAGGAGACTGAGGAAAGAATCATTGGGATTTGGAGCTTCCTCAGGAGTGGCAGCTCTAATCTCTGCTCTCTGTGACCAAGGCCAGGACCTGAGGGAATGGCTGGGAATGTGTCATGGAAGGTTTATGTTTGATATCAGGAAAAGGTTCTTTCCCCAGCGGGTGATCGGGTGCTGGGACAGGATCCCCAGGGAATGGTCACAGCCCCAAGGCTGCCAGAGCCGTTGGAAAGGGCTCTCTGGCACAGGGCAGGATTTTTGGCATGTCCTGTGCAGGGCCAGGAGTTAATCCTCATGGTTCCCTTCCAACTCAGGATATCCTATGAATCCAGAGGGTGTTTTGGCTGGTGGACAAATCCCTTTGACCCTTAAGTCTGTTCCTCATCAGGCACAATTATCCAAGGAATATTTTAACGTGAGATTCAGTCATTTTCTGCCTTGAACACCTTAAAGCCACCACCTGCTCAGCTATTTTCTCCTCAAGCCCATCTTTTCCATGAGCATCTGATTCCCAAGTTTTCAGCTTCCCCCCCGCCCCCCGTTAATTATTATAATTACTGTTAAAACCTGGCCCCTGATTAGGCACTAGGTGGACACGGTGGCTGGGTTTTATTGCAGAACCTGCTCCTGCTCAAGGAGTTATTTTTGCTGAAGGCTTCCCCGGAATTGCTGAGTCAAGACAACGCTTTGATGGGATAAACATCTTCCCGCTCCCTTCTGTTCAGACCCTGGAGCCCCATTTGCCTGAGTAAAGACGTTGAGTTTCTTGGAACTCAGCTCCTGTTAAAGGAGCCCTGGAGCAAACACAGCGAGCTCTTGCTCTAATTTAAGAGTTTATCCGAAATCCCTGAACGATGGGCCCAAATCTGGGGGCTGAAAGTTGATTCCTTGTCTTGACCATGTCTCTCCCAAGACCTGCAGGTGGTTTGAATTCCCACCGATCTTGGAGCTGGTCAGCGCTTTCCTCATGGAGACGCCACCTCGGAGCCACTGGTGGTCACCTGCTCCTAGCATGGCGTTTCCAGAAGGGTTTGGCCAAAAGGTCAGCGCTCAACTGCTCAATGGAGCCATTCCTGATGGATGCATGGAGAGGCTTCCAGGGGGAGCGCGCGGGGTTTACACAGAAATAGTCGCTCATCCGACTGAATCGTTAATGCCCGTTGCCCGCGGAGACTAATTAAGGAGAGCTGCAGCTGTTTTGGGAAGCACTTTGTGGGGATTACACGGCGAGCGCGGGCTGGAGGAGCTCGCGGAGTGTGAAACATTAGGAAAGGCGTTTTGTGCCGCTGCGCTCCGAGGAGTTCAGGGAAGGGGGGTTGTGGGGACAGAGTTTTCCAAACTGTTTTCTTGGAGATAGTTTTGAGTTTGGCCAAATAATGGGATGTGAGCGGTGACAGCCTGGCTTCGGTGTGGACATGTCAGGGTCCCTGGGAGAGAAAGGTTAATAGGGTGTCCCTGCTGCCTTTCCCTAAAATCCTGCTGCCTTTTCCATGTGCTCCTGTGGGCAGTGGGGCAGCTCGAGGGCGTTGGTGCTTTCCTCTGTCACGTCGGTGGCTCCAAGGAGCTCATGGGAGAAAACTCAGGTTTGTTGTTGTCCAGAGGAGGGAGCAGAGCTGGGAAGGGTCTGGAGCACCAGGAGTGGCTGAGGGGGCTCATCCTGGAGGAAAGGAGGCTCGGGGTGGGGCCTTCTGGCTCTCTTCAACATCCTGCTCCATGCCCCAAGTTCAACCTGGACTTCAACACTTCCAGTGATGGGGCAGCTACAGCTTCTCTGGGAATTCCATCCCAGCCCCTCACCACCCTCTCAGGGGAGAATTCTTTCCCAATATCCCGTCTAACCCTGCCCTCTGGCAGTGGAAATGCTCTACTCAGTCATGCTAAAATTGTGTGATACAAGATTTCCTTTATTTCTCCTTTTGAATTTCATGGTGGTTTTATTTGGTAATTTAATTTACGTATCTTCATTTACATAAGATCAAGTTTTCCTGCACATGGGACATAAATTCTCCAAGACCATGCATCGTTTTGGGTTATTGTAAAAGAAAATATGTGGACGCTTTGTAAAAACTTGTACCTGGTTTTGTGGAACTCCTGAGCCGTCCTGGAAATCTTTGATTCCTTGGTCATAAACCCTCCTTTAGGATTAAATCCTAAAGCCCTGAGAAACAGCCAGTGCATGGATCTTCTGGGAGCCAACGGGAAGACTTTGGGAGGCATTACTGCAGTTGAGATTCGGGCTGGGAGTCTGGCTGTTCACACTCCCAGTGGCATGTGCAGAATCCCTGGAGCTCCAGGGATTACAGCTTTATGGTTCACACGTGGGGTTTGCTGTGAGCTCCTGGTTCTTTTTATAGAGAGTGTATTCCGGGGGGATTTCGGAGAGGGAATTTCTGACCTTTGGACAAGAAGCCATCAAGCTGTGAACCAGCAGGAAATCCAAAGTAGTTTAACCCATAATCCTTCTTAAAATCCAGCTGTTTCCTGGTGTAGGATGTTGTTTGTTGGGTGATTGCTGTTGCCAGGGGCTGGAGCTGTGCTGAGGCAGGGTCTTGGTGCCCTGCCTTGTGTCTTGATGGAATCTGGGAATGGTTTGGCTGGGATCTTTCAAGACCATCTTGTTCCATCCTCTGCCACGGGCAGGGACACCTTCCACTATCCCAGCGTGCTCCAAGCCCCATCCAGCCTGGCCTTGGAATAAGGCAGGAACAAGGCAGCCACAGCTTCTCTGGAAAACCTGTGCTGGGGCCTCCCCACCCTCATAGGGAATTCCTTCCCAGTATCCCATCTACCCCTGCCCTCTGGCAGTGGGAAGCTCTTGTCCTGTCCCTCCATCCCTTGTCCCAAGCCCCTTTCCAGCTCTCCTGGAGCCTCTTTAGGCACTGGAAGGAGCTCTAAAGTCTCCCTGGATCCTCTTCTTCTCCAGGCTGGATGTTTCCAGCTCTCCTACCTGGACTCTAGAGAGGGGCTCCAGCTGTTGGAGCATGGTGATGGAATCACCATCCCTGGAAGTGTTGAAGAAACGTGGATGTAGCACTTGGGGACATAGTTTAGTGGTGGGCTTGGCAATGCTGAGTTAACAGTTGGACTTGATGATCTTGGATGTATTTTCCAACCTCAACAATTGCATCATTCTGGGTTTAACTTTCCTCCATCATCCCTCCTGGGTCAGAGGACATGAACCAGGCACTCACATGGCTTGTGAGATGTATGGAATTCTGGAGGACTCACACCCGGAGGATTTATTTGGAGGAGGAGATGGATTGTAGCTGTTTCTCCCTCCAAAATTTGTATTTGGTTTAATAACAAGCAAAAGCACGTGCCTTTTTCCCTGAGACTACGGAAAAACCCTGGAGCGCTGTCAATAAAAAGATTCTCTGACAGCTTTGGATAAGAAATGAAAATTTATCAAATATTTTCCCCCCCTTGTCTGGAGCAGCTCGTCAGATGGAGGCTGGAAAAGGGAGATTTGTTGTTCTTTCCCTCTCCCATGCTGACACCCCTGGGCGATCCCAAGGATGTGACAAAGGGAATGCTCTGCTCACCTATCACGCAGGCTTTGGAAAATTAATTTTTTGTTGGAGTGGAATCCAGGTGCCCCTGGAGGTTTAGAGTCACAGGAAAAGATTGAAGGGAAGTGGTTTGGATTGAAAGAGGCCTCAAGGTTTATCTCATTCCAACCCTTTGCCATTAGCAGGGGCAGCTTCCATGAGTCCAGGTTGCTCCAAGCCCAGTCCAACCTGGCCTTGGCCAGGTGCTGTTTCCTTCAAGCTGTGCTGTGGGAGAGGCAGATGCTCCCACATGGGAGGGCACATGCTCCAGGATGATGCTCAGGGATGCAGGGATAGAAACCTGAGTGTAAAGCGCTGGATCAGAGGGTAGAGATGGGATTATGAACATTTTGGGTAAAAGAGCTTTTACTTTCCACAAAAAAGGATTTTTTTCTTTGTTTCGTTTGCTTCTTCATTAGCAGCCTTGGATTTAGCAAAGTTGGTTGGGATCAGGTGACTTGGAGGTCTGAGCTTTCCTTATTACAATGTTGTTGACCTCGGGAACTGAGGAGCCTCCAAGAAAGCCAGAGCTTTCTTCTTTTCCCTTTCCTAAAAAAGTGATGTGGGCTCATCTTTGTGCCTTTATGCTTCAAAACCATGGCTGAAAGGAATGATGGAATATCCTGAGTTGGAAGGGACCCACACAGGTCATCCAATCCAACTGCTGGCCCTGCTCCCCATGAGTTCCACCGTGTGCCTGAGAGGACCTTGAATCAAAATTATTCCAAATAATTGTGATGTGGTGCTTACTTGAGATTTTTTAAGGAGGAATGGCTCTCCTGAGCCATCCAGGTAGCCAGTGGGAATTTCCTTCTTGTAATCCCATTTTCCACATCATAAATTTCAGTGACCGTGGTCCACATGTGGATTTGATCCAAGAGAAAGTCTCGGCATTGTGTTTCCGTAATTTAAGCTCCCTCTCGCTGCACTCCATCCTGAAGAGGATGTTTTTTAGGGTCAGACTTATGAGAAAATTCCATCTCTGGTGTAGGGATGATGGTTTTGGGTCATCTGGTCACATTTAAGCCCTAGTGGTCAATTCCTTAAGTTCTGTCCATGGAATGGGATGGTGGGTAGGGTTTGGGTGCCTCTTGGTGCCATCCAACTCCGTGCTGAGCATGGAATGCCGTTGGATTCTTTCTCCTCCAGCACAGATGAAGCCGTGGTCTTTGGGGAGGTGGGAGAAGTGGATGAGTGCCAAATCCATCCAGCTGGATCACCCAAATGGGCAATCCAAGGAAATCAACCACATGCCTCGATGCTCGTGCACAGCTTAGGCTGTGAAATTCCTTATTTATAGGAACTTAACGGATCCTATAACAGCTTCAAGCAGATGCACACATTTCTTTAAAGCAACAGCAACATTCTTCTTCCTCAAGGGAGAAAGTTTTAACTGAAAGAGAGAAGATTTAGAGCAGAAACAAGAAAGAAATTCGTCCCTGTGAGGGTGGTGAGGCCCTGGCACAGATTGCCCAGAGAAGTTGTGGCTGCCCCATCCCTGGTGGAAGTGTTCAGTGCCAGGTTGGATGGGGCTTGGAGCAACCTGGGATAGTGGAAGATGTCCCTACCCATGGCAGGGCTTCAGAACTGGATGGTCTTCAAGGTCTCTTCCCACCCAAACCATTCTGGAATTCTTTGAAGTCGCTTTGAAGGGAAAGGGCTGGGATAGAAACAGCACTGAAAAGACCGCACGCATTTTCCTCGTCTTCCTTCCCATCCATCCTGAGCTTTGTCGAGCGATGGATAAAAAGGGGGGAAAAAAAACAACCAACCCACCCACAATAATCTATAGCAACTGTCAGCCAGCAAACTACTCCCATTTCATAGGGATAGGTTGGATGTCAGCGTGGGATCGATGGCTCTCGCGCCGTAATTATAAAAACTCGTGGGTTGTGTTGCTTGAGTGAGTTTGGGAAGAGTAGGGTCTCAATCTTCCCTCTAATGGGGCTTTGGCAGTCGGTGGCGCAGCGGCTTCGTCTTAGTCTGACAGTGTTGTCATTAAACACCAGGTAGCGTGGAACAACAGGGAACACGGCTCCGGAGCGGCCGGGAACACGCGGCTTTGACAGGAGTGATTTGTCATCGAGGAGCTGCCCAAACTCCTGAGCCTGGAATACGGGCGGCTGCTTAAAGTGACTTATTGCCCCTGTCGGCGGCTGCAGTTGTGATTTGATAATCGGTAAATGTTTGTCAAAGATGAATTCCCTCCCTGATGCAGTGCAGTGCTGGAAAAGCAAATGAAAAGCGGGGAAAAAGAACATATTGGATGGATTAAAGACTAGGGCAGGATAAGGGTGATGGGAACAACAGGTTTCCCTGTTAACTTGGCATCCTTCCTTCAGGGAGGTGAAGTGTCGAGGTTTGGGATACTGGGATGGGGACTCACTATCAACATGGGTGCTGGGGGATCGGGAGTGCTGCAACATTAATTCCATTTCAGGAAAAATTTCTTCATGGAAAGGGTTGTTAAGCGTTGGAAGGGGCTGGCCAAGGAGGTGGTGGAGTCCCCATCCCTAGAGGTGTTTGAGGAATAACTGGCACTTAGGGCTCTGGTCTGAGTGACAAGGTGGGAATCGATCACAAATTGGGCTCGATGATCTTGGAAGTCTTTTCCAAACTTACTGATTCTGTGATTATAAGGAGTGGGTTTTTTTTCCAGATTTCAAAGATCCTGGAGCTGTGCTTGGTCTTGAGGGACTGTAGACTGATGTGGAGCAATGGGTCTCCTTTGCGTAACCATGTGGAATCATGGAATGGTTTGAGTTGGAAGAGACCTTAAAGGTCATCTCATTCCAACCCCAACTTCCATGGTCAGGGAACCATTGTGGGGTGCCTGACTTCAACTCTGTTCTCCTCTGTCTGGGAGGTTTCAAGAGTGGTTTTTTGGTAAGCAAAACAACGTCCTGATTCTTTCTTTCCATGGATGTGATGCTTTTATGGCTTTTTGGCCAATAATTCCCTCGGCAAACCCATGTGCACCTACTCAGTGGTTACAGCTTGTAGTTGAATCCCTTTGTTTCTCGTTGGGATGGATTTTGAGCCTGTCCATCGCCTGCTTTATATCAAAGTTTAGAAAGGAGAATTAAAGGGATCTTAATGAACCTTCTGCCTGCAAAGTTTTCCTCCCATCTCCCTGAGTTTATCCAAGTTCCTCTGCTGAATGCCAGAGTCAGGTCAGCTTCTTTTTAAGTGGATACTTAGGAAAGCTAAAAGCTGGGTGGCCTTCAGCTGGATAAGTGGCTTTGAGGGTGGGGAATACCTAAGAGATTCAAATTTTTCCTTGTTAAATTTAAATAAAATGAAAAAAAAAAAAGCCAAAGTCAATCCTAAAGCACGAATGCAAATGGAATTCCAGCCCGCCGAGCGCTCCTGTCGTTTCCCGAGGCAGAGCCACCTCTCCCCGTGCCACGGCGAGGCGTGAACACGAGATCCCTGAACCCATTTGATTATAGCCAGGGTTTTTCTGGTGTCTGAAGTGCTGGAAACGATCAAGAGCAGGAAAAGTGGAGTGATTTATTAGACTCATAAAAATTCATACTTTGTTATTCCAGTTGTCTTCCATCTGCAGCTTGTTAGAACGAGCACCCCTGGCAGCTCCCGCCGCGAGGCCAGGGGGAGGAGGGCATTTATCAGCTTTCCTCCTGCCATCGTGCTCTCATTTAGAGGAATGGATCCAGCTCCTGGAAACACATTAATAATCATTCACCGAGGGAAGGGGGGAAGGAAAACCCACCACCCTCTTTTGTTATAATAATAAGGGTTGTGTTTGAACAAGGGCCGATGCTCCAGAGACCCATTGAGGCTCTTTAACATGGGCTGGAGCTGGGAAAACGGTGCTCAGAGCCTTCAGTGTGACCTCCTCTTGCCAATCCTGGTGGATAACGTGGGGTCTCATCATCCTTGGAAGGCTATTCCACTCCTGTGGTGTTTGGAAGGGCCATCCTGGGGCTTTTTGGCAGTGGGGATGGGGATGTGACGGAGGTGGTGGGGTTGCTGGGAGGTTGATGATGTGTCCTCCTGTCCCCACCAAGACCTTGTTGGACCCCTCTGTCTCTGCCTCTCTCTGTATTTTGGGCTTGGAGGGAATAAACCAAGATATTTACCGGCGTTTCTGTTGCAGTTGCAATATTGGTATTGGAATTGTAGGGCTGAGCCAAATGCACGATTCTTCCCGTTATTTTCTATGGCTTCCCAAATCACCTGGCTCTGGAGGCTGGTGGGGCTGAAGTGACCCAGACCTCTTTGGAAGATGGTATGAATTGTTCTTGTGTGGATAAATGTTGGATGGCTTCGGTTGGGAAAGACCTCTGAGATCATCGAGTCCCAACCGTTCCCCCAGCACTGCCAAGGCTGCCACTAATCCACGTCCCCAAATGCCACATCCACACATTCTTCAACACTTCCAGGGATGGTATTCCACAAAGGATGGGAAGGGTCTGGAGCACCAAGAGCGGCTGAGGGTGCCGTAGGGGTTCAGCTTGGAGACAAGGAGGCTCAGGGGGGACCTTCTGGCTCTGCACAACTCCCTAATAGGAGGGTGTAGCCAGGTGGAAGTCAGGCTCAACGGAAGAGACAAGAGGAAATGACCTCAGGTTGTGCCAGGAGAGGTTTAGATTGGATATTGGAGAAAAAATTTCTTCATGGAAAGGTGGTCAGGCATTGAAATAGGCTCCTTTGGCAGTGATGGAATTAGCATCCCCGGAAGGGTTCAGAAAATGCGTGGATGTGGCACTTGGGGACGTGATTTAGTGGTGGCCTTGGCAGTGCTAAGATAACAGTTAGACTCAATAGTCTTAGTGCTCTTTTCCAACCTAAACCACCATGATTCCATACTGAGTGTTGTAGCATCCTGGGAACACCCAAACCCCAAAGACACCTCATCCCCTAAACCAGATCCACTAAAATCCATCCTGTGCAGCATCCCAGCTGCAGATGGAAGTTGGGATTGCACCAGTGGGCTGGAAAGGGAGTACATGTCCTCAACCTTTTGGGAGTCTTATCCTGACTGTCTTTTGCAGCAGCATTTTTCCAGGGAATTTCTTGGAGCTCCGTGACTTTCGCGTCTGCTGCTTTTCTTTCTGCATCTCTCCTGTCACGCTTGCTGCCAGTGTTTCCTTGCTGTTGGATTTCTCCTGGCTGTGCCATCCCCAGCTTTTCCAGATGCTCTTCTCCTCAGCTCAAGGATCACTTTGTTCCCCCATGACATCTCCACGCATGGTGGGGCTTTCCTAAACCTTTGGATTTTTGAAAGGCTCTAATAAGGTCTCCCTGGAACCTTCCCTTCTCTAGGCTGGACATTCCAAGCTCTCCCAGCTGTCTCCAGAGCAGAGAGGCTCCAGCCCTTGGATCATCTCCTTGGCCTCCTCTCGACATGCTCCAGCAGGTCCACATCTGTCCGCTGTTGCATCCCAGAGCTGGATGTAGAATTCCAGGTGGGGTCTCACCTGAGTGGAGCAGAGAAGCAGAATCCCTCCCTTTCCTGCTGCTGGAATTTTTCTCTTCAGATTGGGTGAAGTTTTCCCACTCTGTATTTCTTGGAAACAAAAGTTCTATATTTTTTGGGTATTACCCAGGAATTTTGGGTACAGACCCAGACCCACAGAATTTATTTGAGCAGAATATGTGGATTTGCCCAGAGAGGTTGTGAATCCCCATCCCTGGAAGTGTCCAAGGCCAAGTTGGACAGGGCTTGGGGCAGTGTGGGACAGTGGAAGGTGTGCCTGCCCATGGCAAGGGATTTTGGAATAAGGTGATCTTTAAGGTCCCTTCCAAGCCAAACAATTAAATGAATTCAATACTTTTCCTGCTTAAATGGGTGTTTCCTTACAGTTCACCTCCAAGCACCAGTGCCCAACGCAGCCTCACTCCTGGTGGATTCCATGAACTTCCTCTCTTCCTGTGGTCCAATGGACATAACGGAATTAGCCAAGCAGATTTGGTATTAATTTCCCAAATATTCCCAGCTGAAAGCAGCTGCCATGCTAAGCAAATTTTCCGATGGGTTTGGAGCCCTCTAAATGTTTCAGCTCCAAATCCCGCCCTTCTCTTGTCCTCTCAAAATGTGACAACCGGAGCAGCTGCCGTGCTCTGGGTCCCAGGTAAAGCACTTCAGATCAATTGGATTTATTTCCTATTAGGCAGCAGTTCATGATCATAAAGCATCGTTTACACGCTGGCATAAAGAGCCATTGCTCTTGAAAGAGCTCGGAACTGAATGAGTGTGAAAATTAAATTCCCCTCTTAAACCCAAGGATGGTCCTTTTGGAAGCTGATTCCAGTCGCAACATAATTAACCTCTTGCTGTGCCATTCTGTGGGAACATATTGAACCTGCTCCGGGATAATCATCCCTAATACTGGTGTCTGCTTTCACACTGAATTCCTAACAGCATTACAGTAATCCCAAAGCTTTTGTTAACTCCGGGGACTTGGCCAAGTTGGCAGCCAGGACAAAAGGTGTTGTAGCCATGTGGTTCAGGGGTGATGCCATCCAGGTGTGGTGGGACAGCAAACACCAGAACCATTTGCTTTTGGTTGGAGGAGCTGTTGTGGAACTTTATTCAGGTTTCACATAGATTTATCCCTGTTGAAAGTAATTTCCAAATGCTTGGAGCAACCTGGTCTAGCGGAAGGTGTCCCTGCCCATGGCAGAGGGTTGGAACTCGATGGTGTTAAAGGTCTCTTCCAACCCAAACCATTCCATGATTCTTGTTTTAGCCCAACTTCTCTCTGGCTTTCTCAGTTTTCCCCTCCATTGCTCCTCCCTTCCTATCCACCATTTTTCTCATCCAGGGAAGCAAGTGGTGTTGAGGATAATCCCCAGAAGGTTTGGGTGTTTTTCCACTTCTGCACCCAATGATGAGCTGAAGTCTGAGATGGAGAAGAGGATTCAGGGAGACCTTCCAGGCACTGGAGGGGGCTCCAAGAGAGCCAGAGAGGGACTTCGGACAAGCAAATGGAGTGACAGGACAAGAGGGAACGGCTTCCCACTGCCAGAGGGCAGGGATAAATGGGATATTGGGAAGAAATTCTTCCCTGGGAGGGTGGCGAGGCCCTGGAATAGAATTCCCGGAGACGCTGTGCCTGTAGCATCCCTGGAAATGTCCAAGGCTAGGTTGAATGGGGCTTGGAGCTGCCTGGCTCTCAGTTGATGTGAAGGGCAATGATTGGGATTCCCAATCCCTGTAATCTGCTGTCGCAGTGGGAGTGAGGATGATCCATCCTATCAGAGCTTCCCGTGGTTCTTCTGCTGTTGAGGTTGCTCTTGGCTGCAAACTCCTCTGCTGCCCCCAAATTTGCCTTTGGACTTTCTTATTAAAATCCTGAAAAGCTCCCCCACCACCTTCCCTTCATCCACAAGGTGGGAGACAGTGCGGAAGGATCAGTTTTGTTAGGAAATGATCTTGCAGGGGTTTCACAAGGAGCGTATGTGGGGGCCTCATTCCATGCCTTGACATCGGTCATCCCAAACTCCACATAATGGAAGTCAGCACCAAATTGTTTTGAGTCAGGGATGCCTTTTCCCATGGAAAAGAGGGAGGTTTGATCCCTTATCATCCCAGAGCAGCACTGGGATGTGTGCGATGGTCTGCTGCAGCCTGGGATGTGTTTGGTTAAGTGTCCATTTCCTTCTGGGATTTGAGGATAATGGTGGATTTTGCTAAATCTTCCCTTCCAGACCTGGAGCAAATCCTATGGCAAGGGATTCGTCTTCATCTTGGGAAGGGTTTGCTTCCAGAAAACCCTTCGGCAGAGATTTTCAGCTCTTTTTGGAGCTGCTTTGGGTTCCAGGTGTGAGTTTTTTAACCCCCTGTCAGGAGCTGGGACATGCTGGTGGCCCCTCCATACGTGTCCTAATAGTCCTTAACCCTTTCTTTTTTTTCCTCTCATGCCTATTTGGAAAGAGCAATTTGGTTTTATCAGAGGTTTTTGGTCTCTGCTTTTCTTTTTTTCCTTGAGGTAGTCCTGCTGCATCCTTTTAATCTCGTTTTCCCCAGCACTAGGGACAATCCTGGCAGTGTATCCAAGGTTCAGCTTCTGCTCCCCAATTTACATTCATTCCTGCTCCCGTCTCGCTTCCAAGTGCTGGAAGATCAATGTACCTGTCACTCACTGCTTCCCGACTCGCCTCCAATCGGGATTAACGGCACAGCTCGGCACTGAGCCCCGATGGAGACACACGGGAAGGGTTGTGGTGGCCAAGGATTGACAATGGGAGACCTCGTGGCACTAAATTTCGTTCTTTTCCCCATTCCTGTACCCGTACAGGAAGCTTTTCTATCCCATATCCTTTTCCAAAAGCAGCAATAATCTCTTGGATTTGGGAATCTGCCCTTCTGAAGTTCAGCTTGCTTATTTAACTTCCTTTCCCCCATCAGTATCTGAGCAGGATTTACTCCGCCAATATTGTGGTTTTCCTAATCCATCCTGAGCAACTTCATCTTCCTCTTGCCTGATGCATTTAGAATCACAGAATCATGGAATAATCATTAAGGTTGGAAAAGAGCTCTGAGATCAAGTCCAAATGTTAACCCAGCGCTTCCAAGGCGACCACTAAACTCTGTCCTCAAGTGCCACGTCAACATGGCTTTTAGAGACATCTTTCACTAGACCAGGTTGCTCCAAGCCCCATCCAATCCATGGATGGGGCAGCCACAACTTCTCTGGGCAACCTGTCCCAGGGCCTCCCCACCCTCACATGGAAGAATTCCTTCCCAATATTCCATCTAGCCCTTCCCTCTGGCAGTGGGAAGCCATTCTGTCTTGTCCTGTCACTCCAGGTTGTCTGAAGTAGTTTCCAATCTTTCTTTTAAGCCTCCTGTAAAAGAAGGTTTCTCCAGACCCTTCTCCAGGTGAAATATCCCAGGGGCAAACTCTTTTTATGCCCTCTATGCTTCAACTTCCCCAGGGGGCCAATTCCTGATACTTCTCTCAGGAAAACACGAGAAGAAATAAGGACCCTTGCATCCAACCCCTTCCCTAAGGGATGTGTGTCCTGGTGGCTCCTGGATCCTACCTGCTTGAAGCACCCTGGTAAGAGATTTTGGCAACAAACTCCCCATCTCAAGGTCAGCACTGGACAAGAGGAAACAGCCTTAAGTTGTACCACAGAAAGTTTTTTTGGATATTAGGAAAGATTTCCTCACAGAAGGGATGCTTGGGCTGCCCAGGGAAGCGATGGAATCTGCATCCCTTGAGGGATTTAAAAGCCACATGGATGTGGCACTTGGGAACATGGTTTAGTGGTGGCCTTGGGTTGAGGAGCTTAGAGGTCTTTTCCAACCTTAACAATCCTACATTTAGAGTTTACACCAGGATTTTCTTTTTCCCTGGGAACGGGAGGCACGAGCGGCGCCCGCGGGATTCACGGCTCCGCAGAAAGCCCCGAGCTCAGCAGCGCGCGGCCCTGGCTGATAAATGATGCTCATATCCCATTCGAATATGATGCAAGCAGTTTTTTTGTAGTTTGTCTTCCATGGCGGTAGTAAAGTTTTTAATTAGGAAAGCTAATGAGATCGATTAGTCATTAGAAGTGACCTCTGGATCGCGGCGAGGAGTGGGGATGTGTGCGCCGGGCTGATAACGGGGGACGCTGGGGTATTGTTTGTAATAAAAGCGTGAAGTGTTTGATTTGAGTGAAATGTGCCACGGGGAATACATCACGCGGAGAGGAAAAAATTACAACCCTGGGAGCCTGTAATGAAGGGAATTAAACCAACATCCTGTCTAAATAACATGATTATCTACACAAAACCCCTCAGCTAGCAAGTAATAATAGAAAACGGAGCTCTTCGTAGAGGCTCTTTGAGGAGGTGGTTAATGCCGGAGTCGCGCATCAGGCACTTTCCAAGGAGCAGCTTCGGAATGAATACACCATCCAATTACCTCTGGGAATAGAGTTTACCAGGTGCCAGCCTGTTTTGGGGAAGGAGGAGGGGGAGGGGGGATGCCTGCAATAATTTGGGAGCTCTCTTTCTTGTCAGGCAGGAGTTTGATGCAGTTCTGGGTTGATTGGTGGCAGCTCGAGCTTGCGCGGGGGCAAAAAAATGTTAATTATGTATTCAGTGAATTCCCAGCTTAGTTATTCCGTGGGGTCGGGGTGGAGGAGGGAAAGGGGCAACTTGTGCGGTTGCTGGCTGGGGAGGATGTGGGATTGTGGCTCTCTTCCCTTCCTCTGTGGGATGGAGGTGCTTTGGGTACGTGGTTGGTGCTATTTCTCTGAGAGGTTGGGTGTGTCCATGTGTTCTGGGTGAGAAAAGTGACAGAAGGCAGATTTAGGTGGGATATCAGGGAGAAATTCTTCCCTGTGAGGGTGATGAGGCCCTGGCAGATGTTGACCAAAAAAGCTGTGGCTGCTCCATCCCTGGAAGTGTCCAAGGCCAGGTTGAACAGGGCTTGGAGCAACCTGGGATAGTGGAAGGTGTCTCTGCCCATGGCAGGGGGTGGAACTGGATGGTCTTTAAGTTCCCTCCCAACCTAAACCATTCCATGAGTCCCTGATTTCAGGACAGTCCCACCATCACCATAGCTGGGATTTCATCATGTGTGTGGTGTTGGTCCCTGCAGGGGTTGGCGCCTCTGTCCTTTGCTGTCCCCATTTTCCTGTCCTAAATACAGTTCCCTGAAGGAAAAAACTCCTAAGTTTGCCAGTACTTGGGAGCAATTTTAATTGTAATTAGAGCTTCAACCTTGGAAAGGCTTTAAAAGCCCACACAGAGGTTTGGTCACTGCCTTGAAGAATTTGATCTGCTACAAAAAAATCCTGGGATAGGGAAAGAGCAATGAAATCCCGTTTGCTTTCCATGTTCTTTCCTCTCTCCCTTCTTGCCTCTCCTCTAAAGTGACCTCTAAAGTGCCTCACCTCTAAAGTGGTTGCAATTCCTCCAGTCATT
The DNA here is from genome assembly GCA_013400495.1 of Nicator chloris. Taxonomy (NCBI): domain Eukaryota; kingdom Metazoa; phylum Chordata; class Aves; order Passeriformes; family Pycnonotidae; genus Nicator; species Nicator chloris. The sequence continues at coordinate 56,712 of WAAE01010969.1, forward strand.
CAATCATCAAATTGTTTCTACTGGAAGAGAACTTGGAAGATCCTTTAGTTCCATGATTGATCCCATGAGTTCAGATTGTGGAACGTTGTGAGTGTCATCTTTATCACAAAAAATTCCAGTGATTTTTCTGTCATGGCAGAGCCTGGATTTTGCCTTTTCCCATCAGCAGGGGTTTTAACTTTTTTGCTGAATTTGGGAATGGAAATTTGTGTTGCCTGAGCCCTCCCAAAGCCAACGCAAGTCATCAACTTGTTGGGAATGCTCAAGAAGGAAAATATTCCCTGTGTGAAACTGTAAAGCTGTGGATTGATGTTGCCACTGTTGTGGGCAAATGGGGGAGCTGTTCTCTACTTTCTAGGGAATGGTGTCAGCTCTAAAATGTATTTACCTATTTTTCCTAGTTTACCTGGGAATCCACCTTATTCTCCCTCCTCTCACAGAGACAAACATGGGTCTAACGTTTTCAGTGGAAATAATGATCCCACTTTTCCCCTCCCAACCTCTCCATAATTTTAATGAGAGGATCTCCAAGAAAAACAGCCGTCCCTTTAAATCAGTTATAAAACCCAGAAACCGAGGCTCAGCATGGAGTGTCAGCTTTAATTATCTGGGCAGTTACAGCTGTATGTTATAAAAGTCGGGCAATTAGGTGCATTCCTGAAAGCTTGGGGAAAAAAAAACACGGCTCGTGGAGGAAAACCACAGTCAAACATAGAACTGTTAATTGCACGAAACATTCTGCGGAATAACCCGGGACGTAGAGCATCCTGCAATATAGAGAATCCGGGAATGGGTAGGGTTGGAAGGGAGCTTAATGCTCATCCAGTTCCCTTTCCATGGAACAGACCTTCTATTATCCCAGTTGCTCTGAGCCCTGTCCAACCTGGACTTCCACAATTCTGGGGATGAAAAATGTTATGAAAATGCAAAGGATTAAAGGCGTACATTTGTTTCCAGTGTGGATATTAGGATCAAGGTGTTGTTGGTCAATCCATTATTCCATTCCATATGGTAGAGTTTTGCTGATGGGCTGGTGAAGCCACTCCCAAGCCCATCCAGACCTTTCTCTGTTACTATTATCTGTAGTGGTCCCATTCCTGAAACTTCACCCCTTTTTTCAGGTGCTAAAAAGTTGGACGTAAGTTGGATGTGGGACCAATGGCCGTTGAGCTTGATGATCTTAAAGGTCTTTTCCAACCTTAAAAATTCCGTGATTCTGTGAGAATGTTGATGAGATCCCTCCTGTGCCCATCCACACCTGAATTTCAGGCCTGTTTTTCCATGTTTTTTTCTCCTAGGATCCAACTTCCACTTTGTAAGGAGCCCCCCAGGCAGCAAGGTGATAAAGACACGCTACAGGATTGTGAAGAAGAACGTGGTGTCTCCAGCCTTACCATCCTTCACCAGCCCCATTCCCACCTGGAGGACCAGGCGCCCCGTGTCATCCAGGTAATTCTTCCATCCCTGGAATGCAGCTGATTGGGATGTGGGAGCCACGGGAACTCCCACGTTGGCTCCGTGTTTTTCTGTTGCATCTTCGCTGTTTAATTTCTCTCTTTGTTTGGTCTACTCTGAGTTTATTGACTTAAAGTGTAAAATCATATTAGGAATTGTGTTATCCCGAGCTGGTGCCAACAGCTTATGTGTTTGGCTTCCTATTTATTCCCTCTCGGAATTAATTGTTTCCATGGAGCAGTTAAATAAGCTGAAAAGAGGATGAATAAATGTGTGGATTTTGGTGATGAAGGGGAGCATGTTGGATGCTCTCAATTTACACCAGGACATGGGTGCTGTTCCAGACTCACTTATTCCCAATTAACTGGATGGGTGGAACATCAGGAAATATTTTGTCACTGCCTAGAGAAGGGAGGCACTGAAGGTGCCATACCCTTGAGTTAAAATATTCCTAAATCCATAGAGGTGGAGATGTTTCCAGGGATCGTCTCTGAGGCCAAGACAAGACCTGGAGCTTGTGTAGAAGCAGGAAGGTCGTGAAAATAATTGATTCTTTAAAACAAGATGTGATTAGAAGTGATGGGTTTGCTGAAAATACAGATTTTGGCTATTTTTAGGTCAGGAATAACTTGTCCTCCCACTGAAATGCCAGGAGTCACAGACAGTATTTTGGGCAAAGAGAGTCCGCTCTGCTCTTCTCTGGCTTTGTTCTCCCTGCTCCAGGTGGTGTCCTCCAAAAGTCATTCCCCAGCAATGCCCTGGGGATTGGTGGCTTTTATGGTGGAGCTGTGGAGGGACAAAAATCATGGTGATTGTTTTTCAAGCCTGACTTTGCCTGCTATTTCCCTTTAAAAGTGAATTTTGGGATTCCCAAATCGGTATCTGAAGGTAGGGTTGGCTTTGGAAGAGTTCAGGGTGATGAAGCAAAGTATGGGACAAACAGAGATGTTGGAAAAAAAGGTTGGATCAATCATTTTGTCTGTTTTCCAAGCTCTTGATTGAGAAACTCTTCATCTCCTGTACTCTACTGGTCTCAAAGTGCTTCTTCCAGTATGGAAACCGGGATCTTTTTGGGCTCATGGTCAACCTTACCACCTCCTCCATTGTCTTCACAGTCTACTTTTGCCTGTGATATTTTCCCACCTGGGTATCATCCCTGAGATCCACAGGTCTCCTTTTGTTCTGGGTTTTCTCCTGCAATTACTGCTCCATTTGGAGGCGCCACCTCCATGTGCACATCCTTGCGACCAAATTCCTGCATTTCCCTTTCCAGAAACAAACCATGTAATATTTTGCCTGCTCCATCATCCTGCAATTTCATGGGATGTTTGGGTGGGAAGTGACCTTTAAGATCTTTGAGTTCCAACCCCCTGCCATGAGCAGGGACACCTTCCACTACCCCAGGTTGCTCCAGCCTGGCTTTGGAAACTTCCAGGGATGAGGCAGCCGTAGCTTTTCTGGGAAACCTGTGCCAGGGCCTCACCACCCTGGAAATGTCCAAGGCCAGGTTGGATGGGTCTTGGAGCAACCTGGAATAGTGGAAAGTGTCCCTGCCCATGGCAGGAGGTTGAAACAAGATGGTATTGAATGTCCCTCCCAACTCAAATGATTCTGTGACTTTCAGCCTTGATTAAAAGAAAACAACTCATCCTCCAAATGTTGGGCTCAGCTTCTTCGCTCACACCTGGTTTTTCCACATCTGGGTGGTTGATGGATGGAGGATCCATGGTCAGAATCAAGGAAGAGGAAAGCTTCAGGCATGGAATTCAGAGCAGGAATGTCTGGGATCTGTGTGGTGGCTCTTGCTCAACCCAGTGGTGATTTTCCAAGGAACGACCTCGTTCTACTGCGATTGGCTGAGAGCTCCCACTTGTAGGATCATTTTCTCTGTATTAATCTCTGACTTCATTAAATTGGTGTAGTTTAGATCTTACAGCTGCTTCAGACAAATCTTGATAAAATGCCATCAGCAAATTAAAACAATTATGTTTTAAAGAAGCCATAAATCTCCGTCTCCCAATTACCTTCATTGGGGGTGATCAATCATCCAGCCTGTCTGGAGGAAGCACATGGCAAGTGCTTCTCCTGGAGTTTTTATGGGATTTTTTGCTCCATCTTTCCTATCATCATCTTGGATCTGTCACAAGCAACACACCAGGATCTGCTTTTTTCCTGATTTTCTTCGCTCTTCCCAAAACAAGGAGAAGCTCTAGTAGAGGTGGGACACTCCTTTAGTCACCTCAGTTTTATTTTCCATACTGAGTAGTCAATTATTTTTAATATTCCTATTTTTCATTTTAATAATTTTAGTGTTTTTATAATAATTTGATATTTTTAATATCCTCTTCCCCTAAAGCCAGCAGTGGGATGCCAACTGGTGGTGCTGCCCTCCAGTGCTACTCCCAAACAGGTTCCCACCTGGCACTAAGGAGCAATCTCTTCCATGAAGTCCAGGTTTTTGGATATCTGGAAGTAATGTGCCAGGGTTTTACTTTGCTGGGACATCCAGGATGTCACCCTTTTTGCCAATAAATCCCCAAATCACCAGGCTAAGATGAAGAGGGATGTGGCTTTGGGAAATGAGTGACAGGGAGAGTTGCTGGAGGTACCTGATGTCAATCCCTTGGGAATGAATTCCATCCTCCCCTTCTTGCTGGGTTGCATTAGAGTCGGCCCTGCTGCTGACTTTTCTTCGAGGCGATAGGTGGGAGTATATTTTAAATTAATTTTACTCCACTTTTTGTAATATTTTTGTTTTAAATAGATTTATAAGCAACTCGGGGCCTATTTCTCCAAATTTATGAAGATAATTTTCACTCTCTTGATAAGGTGAAATTTACACCTGCTATTTCCATATTAATTCACATTGCTAAGTGGATCTAATTTTCTTCCGTTCTTCTATCTGGTGAGTGTGGCCTTTCCTAATGCAATTTCCCCTTCACTAAATCACTGTGATCGGGAGTCATGATCGAGTTAAATTAACTTAAATTAATTTACTTAATAAGAGCTCCAGATCATTGTGAATGAGGTTAAGATTTATTGATTCTCCTTTTCACTCCTTCCCCTTATCTCCTGCGGCTTTGCTGGGAGCGCAGCTCACAAGGGCTGCGATTTGCTGGCCTTAAATTTCGGTTGCTCCTGGTGACATTGAGGTTGGTCATCCATTAAAAACCCTGGAGGGAGACATCCTCTCTCCTCACAGCCTCCCTCTGCCGGGAAAGAGATGAGGGATTTACCATGAAGGAGTTGGGATGGATGAAGCGTCGTGCTGAGATTTGGCAGTGATGCTTCTCCTGCTTCCAACCTCTTTCCGTGGTCCACATGGATGTGGCCACCAAAAAAAGGGATGTCCATGTCACAGACCTTGCACAGAGGCAGCAGAAGCCTTCTGGGGTTGATGATCAGAGGGATGGAGCACCTTTCCTACAGGGAAAGGCTGAGAGAATTGGGATTGTTCAGCCTGGAGAAGAGAAGCTTCAGGGTGACCTCATTGCACTCTTCCAGTGCCTGAAAGGGCTGGCAGGAAAGATGGAGAGGGAATTTTTGCAAGGAGTGACAGGACAAGGGGCAGTGGCTTCCCACTGAAAATAAGTAGTGTTAGATTGGATATCGGGAAGAAGTTCTTGCCTGTGAGGGTGGTGAGGCCCTTGCACAGGTTTCCTGGAGAAGCTGGATCCCCAGGGAACTGGTCACAGTCCCAAAGCTTCCAGAGCTCAAGAAGCATTTGGCCAACACTCTCAGGCACAGGGTGGGATTTTTGAGATGTCCTGTTTTTTGAGGACCAGGAGTTGGACTAGATGATCCCTGCGTGTCCCTTGCAACTCAGAATATTCTAGGATTCTATAAACTCCTTCAGAAGACTCCAGTTCTCCCTCTGGAGAGCCAGAACCACTTTTAAGACACATTTTTGGGAGCAGAGAGCCCTTTGAGTTGAGCTTGTAGACCCCCAGTGGGGCAATGAAACATTGACCCACTTTGAAGAGTTTTCTTCTCAAATCCTGCTGCAAGTGTGGAAAACAAAAGTCACCTGTCTGCCAGTAATGAGTTATGTCTGGCACTACTGGGGAAACTCTGATATTTCTTCCTGAAAACTTTGCAGCACCTCTTGAGGGACAATCCTACCCCTCCAGCACTATAAATAAGTAAAGAACAAGATAATCCAACATTTGTCAGAGAAATGCCAGCTCAGGAGAAAGGAACTCGTCAGTGGAGGATTCACTTGTGTGGTTTAGTTTTGTTTTCTTTCTTCCTTTTAGTTTCTTCTCTTTTGTTCTGTTCCATGGCCTGGAGCACGTTGAACAGATTAAGATGGAAACAGTTGTCACCATCCCTGGAGGTGTTCAAGAAATGACTGGATGTGGCACTCAGCACTCTGGTCTGGTTGACAAAGTGGTGATTGGTCAAAGTTTGGACTTGACGGTCTTTTCCAGCCTAAATGATTCTGTGATATGGTGATTGCAAGGGTTTTCCCCTCAGGTTTCAAAGATCTGAAGCCTTTAGGTATTTGAGCTGAAAGAGAGTGATGCAGGTTTAGAAATGGGGCTCAGCCACAGTGGTGGATGCAAGGGCCACTTCCCTGGGAAAGGGGAGATACAGCTGAGCGTGCAAGAGGAGGAGGAATCACCATCCCTTCCAGTCATCCTCTGCAGGAGGTTGGGATACTGTGTTCCAGGTCACTTGGACACACCAACCTCCTTGTCCCATCCCTTTCTTTCCTTCACAGTGGGTGGTTTTGGGATTCCAGTTTCCTTTTGCTCCCTTAAAAACATCTTTTAGACACCAATTGCCAACCAGCTGACACAACTCATGATCCACTTCAGAGAATCATGGAATGGTTTGGCTTAGAAGGGCCCTTGGATGAGCATCTGGTCCAACCCCCATGCCATGGGCTAGCTTTCGACCTTCCACTAGACCAGGTTTTTCCAATCCCTATCCAGCCTGGCCTTGAACACTTCCGTGGGATGGGCCCATCCATTTCATGCAGTCCCTGTCATCCGTTCCTTCCCAAGGAAACCCTCCTGATTTTCTTCCCCATTTTTCTGACATTCCTTGAATGCTATTACAAGTTTCCCTGCAGAAGTGATTTCACCACCTTGAGACAACGGGATCATGTGGTGGGGAAGGGCACTTGGCTTCCCTGCTGTGATAGATAATTTTCCATGTTATTCCGGAGTGGGTAGAGCTGCAGGTGCCAGTCCTGGTGTACTGTTAGTGTGTAATTAACCCTTTCTCCCTAAACCCATGGAAATCGAGTGGAATGGGAATCTTGAGTTCTGGAATAGAGTCCCGTGTTTCCCGTTGGATACATTCCAGTTCCTGTGCCTCATTCCCACAGAACGGTGTGGTTGACTTGCCAAGGATGAAATGAACGTGAAAACTCAATATATCCCCTCTCTTTTGGGAAGGAGAACGTATCCTTGGGAATTCCAGGGAAGCTTTCTCATCCTTTCCATCTTCCTCTTGTTGTATTGGAGACTGGAGCAATCAGGGTCTGCACGGAGTTGTCCGCCATAACCCCACTGATGGACAGTAATGGGTTAAACCAGACTAATTCCATCACTTCTGAGCATTTTGGTTGCACTCTGAGGGTCCCTAAGAAGTCCATCCATTCAGGAAATGGGATGGGGTCACACAACAGCTGTGACTGGGACAGCACCTCTGGGAACTCTTAGGAAGTGCTTGGGATACGTTGGTTGCTCGTTGTACAATCCAGCGTTGGATTGGGGTGGTGGTGAGACCCTGGCACTGATTGCCCAGGAAAGTTACAACTGCTCCATCCCTGGAAGCATTCCAGGCCAGGGTGGATGGGGATTGGAGAAACCTGGGACGGTGAAAGGTGTCCCTCTCCATGGTTGGAACTCAATGGTTTTTAACACCCCTTCCAACCCAAACTGTTTGGGATTCTTTGTTCATGATCCTGGAAGGTCAGCGTTTGGAGCTGAGAACAGAGAGCAGAGTTTGGGGCTGTAATTCACAGTGGATGGAGAAAATCCATATTTTTCCGGTTCTGGGGTGTCATCTCAAAAGTTGCAGAGAAAACAGGGAAAAGTGTTAACGTCGGCTTCCACGGTGGAAAATTGCCGAGTGCTCCGACGGGAGAGGCTTTAATCGACGTTCCCATATATTGTGAGCAGACAGGGATGAGCATTTTAAAGATCTCAGCAAATGCTGTCTTCTCTCCTTGATCCATTTATTTTTTCCACTAGTCTGTACCTTCTAGGGTCCAAGAGGTGGGATCCTAACCTCCCACAGACCAGTTTGGAGCACAAACTGGACGGATGTTGTGAGCCAGGTGCTGCTTTAAGTAGCACAACTCGTTCAATCTCCCAGTTTCGGGGGGTTTCAAGCGCAGCTTTTTATGTTGTTTATTTCATTGGGATGGTGCTCCAGTGGGATTTTACCTCCCGGTGCCGATTGCTCCGGGATCTTCCTGCATGGAGGCGAGGGAATTGTGACCAGAGGGCAGAGGTTGGGACACTGGGAGTTAATTTCCTTTTATCAAGATGATAAAATCCCCCCTCCGCCTCCCCGGCTTTTGCCGTGTTAATCTGCGAACGGAGTCGGAATGTGACGAATGGCCTTAAAGTTCCTGTCAATTTTTTTCTTCCCAAATTCATTTGACATGAAAGTGAGAAGTAAACAGAAAGCCTGTGGTTAAGCAGATAACTTGGAAAGCCTTTTCCATCACATTTAAAAACGGCCGTGTCATGGATTCTGCGAATTGGCGGCTCCTATTTTGTTTGATTTTATTTTGTCTGTGTGGTAAATTTTCTTTTAATAATCCCGACGTGGTTTGACGAGGTTTTAGGCCTCGGATTTTTTTTGAAAGGATGTTAAACCATTCTCCAAAATGACATCTCATTAAAGTGAAATTCATCTGCTGGGATTGGAGCTGTTACAGGCAGGAGGGAACAGTAACTCCCATTTGGAAATCCATATTTTTTGTTTCTATAGGAAGTACTTTTAATCCCTTTAATGAGGCTGGGATGAGATGCACAACCCGGATTGTTTCGGAGCAGCCCTGACATCTGGCCCAGCATAATCCAGTTTCTGTTCTGGACTGGTTTAGAGGCTTTAAAGAACAATGGCACCTCTTTGGGGCAAAGCTGGGGATTAATCCTCCCTGTTCCTGGTGCTCCCCTCCTTCCCGGGAGATGGACACTGGGGAAAAGTCACTTGTCTCTTCTGTCTTCCTTTGATTTTTATTTTATTTTTTTAAATTATTTTTTATTTATTTCTTCTTTCTTCTTCTTTCTTCTTTCTTCTTATTTCTTATTTATTTCTGTTGCTTCTTCCTCATTTTTCTTTTTTTTCTTTTTCCTCTTTCCCTTTTTTTGTTTTCTTTTTCTTCTTCCTTTTCCCCTTTTCCTTTTCTTATTTTCCTCTTTTTGTTTTGCCTTTGTTGTCTTTATTCTTTTCCCTTTTTCTAGATTTTCCCCCCTTTTCCTTTTCATCTTTTTTCATTCTCTTTTTTTTTGTCTTCTTCCTTTTTCACCTTCTGCCTTTTTTCTGTTTTTCTTTTCCCCCTTTCCTTTTCTTCTTTTTCATTTTTCCCCTTCTCCCTTTTTTCTTAACTCCTTTTATCTCCTGCCCTCCTTTCCCTTTTTTCCCTTTCCCTTTGTTTTTTCTCTTTTGCTTTCTTTTTTATTTTTCCTATTTCCTCTTTCCTTTTTTTATTCCATCCTTTTTTAACCTTTTCCCCTTTTTCTCCTTTTCTCTTTTTCTTTTTTCCTTTTTTCTTTTTCATTATTTTTGCATTCTCCATTTTTATTTTTTCCCTTTATTTCTCTCTTTTAACTTTTTCCTTTTCTTTTTAAAATATTTTCTCTTCCTTTTCCTTTTCCTTTTCCTTTTCCTTTTCCTTTTCCTTTTCCTTTTCCTTTTCCTTTTCCTTTTCCTTTTCCTTTTCCTTTTCCTTTTCCTTTTCCTTTNATCTTTTTTCATTCTCTTTTTTTTTGTCTTCTTCCTTTTTCACCTTCTGCCTTTTTTCTGTTTTTCTTTTCCCCCTTTCCTTTTCTTCTTTTTCATTTTTCCCCTTCTCCCTTTTTTCTTAACTCCTTTTATCTCCTGCCCTCCTTTCCCTTTTTTCCCTTTTCCTTTGTTTTTTCTCTTTTGCTTTCTTTTTTATTTTTCCTATTTCCTCTTTCCTTTTTTTATTCCATCCTTTTTTAACCTTTTCCCCTTTTTCTCCTTTTCTCTTTTTCTTTTTTCCTTTTTTCTTTTTCATTATTTTTGCATTCTCCATTTTTATTTTTTCCCTTTATTTCTCTCTTTTAACTTTTTCCTTTTCTTTTTAAAATATTTTCTCTTCCTTTTCCTTTTCCTTTTCCTTTTCCTTTTCCTTTTCCTTTTCCTTTTCCTTATTTTCCTTTTTCTTTTTCCTCATTCCTTTTTCCTTTTTTCCTTTTTCTCTTTCCTCCTTTTTTCCTTTCTCCTTTTCCCATTTTCTCATTTTGTAATTTTTCCCTTTTCCTTTTTTGTTTTTCCTTTTTTCTCTATTTTTCTTCCTCCCCTTTAAATATTTTTTCATATTTTCCTTTATTTCTCTTTCTTCCCTTTTTTTTTTTTTCCTTCTTCCTCCACTTCTAATTTCCCCCCCCACCTCTTTTTTCCCTTGCCTTTCTCCCAAACATCTCTCCCAGCCGGTTGCTTTCCCACCCGGCAAACTCCGCAGCAGATCCAAATTGTGCGGCTTCCAGCAGGATTCAGGGACTCCACCACTCCTACTCGCTGCCCTGAATACCCCCATCCTCCCAGTCTCCCCAGTCCTGTCCAGTTCCCGGGCAACCTTATGCCGGGAGGTTGGATTTTTCCTGCTTTTCCATGAATTCCAGGCTGCCGGTGCTGGGGGGAAGCGCTCGCGTTCCCTCCTCCTGGGTCAGCCGCAGTAATCGAGCTCCACTTCGGAGGAAGTAATGAAACCAAAATAAAAGCGGGACTCAGGGGTTAATGACCAGCTCTAAATGCACATGAACATCCTTAGGAATAATGGGATTTTCCTTTTTTAATTTTGGTTAATGGAGTCGTCGCGTTTCGAATGGATTCCATTAAAAAGAAAACTGCCACATCCGATCCCGGGGACAGTGAGGGGTTATTTACTCGGCAGGGTGTTGTGTGGATCTTGGATCAGCTCTTCCCTGGAGCCTGGAGCATCCTCGCTGGGGAGCCCAGCGTTCCGTAAACTGGATCTTTTCTTCCCGGGAAATCTCACGGCTTTGTCCCGTGCTGGAGCTGTGTTGGATTTGATGATCTGAAAAGGCTTTTCCAACTCAATCCATTGAGAGTCCCCAACATGGGGGCTGTCACGAGAGATGGTAGATTTGCTGCACCCTTTGGTGTGAGATCACAAAATCCCAGGATCGTTTAGGTTGGAAAAGACCTCCAAGATCATCGGGTCCAACCTGGAACTGATCTCCATCTTGTCACCCAGACCACAGCACTGAGTGCCAAGTGCAACTGCTCCTTGGACACCTCCAAGGGTGGTGACTCCACCACCTGCCTGGCAGCCCATTCCAATTCTACTCTTTTTTTTTTTGTGTGAAAAAACTCCTCCTAAGATGCCCAAGTTGGTTGGAAATCATCTGGAAGTCATCCAGTCCATAGCTGGGATAACATAATTGGAGTGTCTTCCTTCTGTCTCATTTCCCACCACCCCAAACTAAATTTGATGATGCAAAATCACTGTCCAAGAGCACGGTGCCACCATTCATTCCCAACCGGAACTGGCGGTGTCCTCAGTGAGATTTTCACCTGGGTCAGGACAGAGTTTCAAAACTGGTCTCCTGAGTGAGACATCTTCAGTTGTTGGACTTCACAGACCAGTCTTGGAGGTTCAAACTCAACCCCTGGTAGATAACACCATTCCCGACAATGTTCAGCAGCTCCTGGTGGATTTTGGATTGTCAAGGCCTGGCAGAAGCAAAGCAAGGGATGTGGTTTTGCTGTAATGTGTTTGATTTGCAGTGTGGATTTTGGATCCTCAGCACCACGTTGGCTCTCTAGATTACTCTGAAAGGTCCCCACTACTTTTGGGATGCTGTGGGTCAGGGACAAGCAGAGTCTGGACCATGATGGAGTTTGCAACCAAAGGATCCTACAGAAAAAGATGAACTGAGATGATAAGTGAGATAAAAAAAGGAGAGACTGCATTCCAGGAAATGCTTGTTTGGAGAGGTGCGGGGACTTGTGAGTGGTTTGGGGTGAGGAATCATCTCCCAGTTCCATCGGGGTGCTCCATAAGCATTCCCTGCCCTCAGGGCTGGACAAACCAAGTGGAAAGATCCCGTAGGGGCTAAAACCAGCCTGGAGGGCATCACCTCTGTTGTGGCACAGAGCAGAGGTGCTTGTGGTGGTGCCACTTCTCAACAAGCTCCTGGGCAACAGGTCTCCCTGCCTGGCTGCTCCCACCATTCCATTCACATGGAATTTTGGGTTAATATGTTTTCCTTAGTGTTTTCAGTAGGCTGAGAGCACATGCATGGGGGGCTTGAGGAGGTTTTGCTCAGGAGCGGTTTTCATTAGCCAGGGTTTCTTTTCCTCCTCTTTTGTGAGGCTTTTCCATGCTTTCCGAGTCCAGCATCTGTCAGAGAAAGTCGGAACATCCTGAGTGAGGAGCTTTAGAGGGAGTAAAAGTTGGGAGTTTGCAGCTGTGGATCAGCGGTTTTGGGACAGGGATGGATCATCTGGTGCAGGATCTCCTGTGGGAGAGGTGAAAATATGGGCTCAGGGAACCCAAGAGGTCTTCTCCAATGTTGGGTGCCATCTCCAGGTGTTGGGGAGATGGGAGATTGTCCTTCTCATGCCATGGTGGAAAGAGTCAAAAATTCTCTGAGTGCTCTGAGCCAGGCTGAGAGAGCTGGGAATGTCCAGCCCGGAGAAAAGAAGGATCCAGGGAGACCTTGGAGCCCCTTCCAGTGCCTGAAGGGGCTCCAGGAGAGCTGGAGAGGGACTTGGGACAAGGGATGGAGGGACAGGACACGGGGAATGGCTTCCCCCTGCCAGAGGGCAGGGTTAGATGGGATTTGGGAAGGAATTCTTCCCTGGAGAGTGGTGAGAGGCTGTGATGGAATTGCTAGAGAAGCTGTGGCTGTCTCATCCCTGGAAGTGTCCAAGGCCAGGTTGGATGGGGTTTGGAGCAACCTGAGATAGTGAAAGGTGTCTCTGACCATGGCAGGGAGTTGGAACTGGATGGTCCCATCCCACCCAAACCATTCCACAATTCCATAAAAAATGTTAATTATGTCTGTAATGCTGGTTTTTATGGATTAGTGAGCAAGGTCTGGGATGGGCTCCTGTCAACCAGGATAGATGCCCCAGGAAGGAAGCAGAGGATTGATATTTCCTCATCCAGTCCTGGGATGCATCTTGTTCAAAGTCCGCCAGGGACTGAGCGTGGTTCTGTTGGGATTCGGAGCCGGTCTCTAAAACCCTTTAACCCTCTTGGTGCTGCTCCCTCTGTCCCAGGGCATCCATTTATTCCTGCACAGGTGCTCCAGGATAAAATCTCTCATGGCGCTGTGAAGTTCCAAGTTCAACTCTTCTTTTTCTTTATCCAAATTCCCCAAACACCAGCTGTAATTTTAAATAAGATAAATTTTATGGGATATTATTCACCTTTTCTAACCCAGGCTTCAACAGCAATGGAGTAGCTTGGCCAGATGAAATCTCCCTGTGGATAAAGTTTTCCAAATTGGCCACATGCTGTATTTAAAACTCATTTTGAAGTGGCTTGGACCCTTCAGAAGTGGTTTTTCTAGGGCTAATTATCCCTCCTAACAGCATCCCATTTGGAATATATTTTCCAGTGCTGGGTATTTACACACTCCCTGTTTTTTCACCTGACAGTGACAGCTGTGGGAGTGAGGAATGTATTTAATTCCTAAATATCTACTCTAATAAGAGATTAGTAATGGCAGAGCTGCCTTTTTTCCACCCTTTTCCCAGATGGTTTCCCTACAAAGGGCTGTAACTTCTCCAAGCGTTTAGCAGATTGAACCCTGATGTTTTCCTGTGCCAACTCCAGTGTGAAAGTTGGGATTTAAAAGAAGAGGAACCCAAAAAGGGAGGAAGGGGGAAGCAGAGCATGGCTGAATGGCAGCTCCACAAGGTCCAAATTCCCTGAATTACTTCTTATCCTGATGAAATTGGGATAAAATTGGGATAAATTCCTTCAAACTTTTCCGTGAGCTGCTGCAGTGAGCCGAGTCCAACTGGTGCCAGCATCTGGGCTGAGCTCCGGGCTGTGCCCGGGCAGGTCTCGGAGCTCAGGAATGAGCAATCCGTTTTTTGGGGGCAAAAAAGGTCACTTGGCAAGCGTTGGAGCATCATTTTCCACTGATTAATTCTGTCCAGGCTAAGTAAACATTTAGGCTTCTTTCAGGCTGAAGGATGGATCCATCTGTTTCCTCCTGATGGGAGAAATCAGGGAGTATCCTGAGCTGGAAGGATCATCAAATCCAGCTCCTGGCCCTGAACGGGAATATCCTCCCCCAAAAAGATATAAAGTACTCTAAAAAAAGCTGGAGAAAACTCCTGGATTGGCAAATGCAGAGGGATCCTAAATAAGATCTCGGAGAGCTTCACTGGGCAGCAGGATCCGTTTTCTGGGAGCTGGAAGGGGCTTCATGCAATGGAAGGAGGGAAAGGAATGAAGGAATTTGTACATCTCTCCCATGGGTCATATTTTGCCCTTGGGCTGAGTTAATGAAATTTCCAGTTGAGTTTAAGTTGTACTCAACATGGAGAAAAATTCCTAAATATTTACATATTCATATCCAAAACCTACATAATGTTTGGAAGATCTGCTGGAAGGTTCCCTGCCCATGGCAGGGGGTTGGAATGAGGTGATTTTTAAGGTCCCTTCCAACTCAAATTATTCTGGGATTATGTAATCAACTTTCTCAGTCCCTAGGTGTTTATTTCCTTCTGCTACCTTGGAAATAATTGGAATTAGTTCGTTAATACCGACTAATATCCCTCCTACCAGGTCTGGTTTCTCCCCAGCAGAGCACTAAGATTTCCTCTTTCTACACCCAAATTCTCTGTCTGACGGAGCTTCCTTTGGGATGAAGCTGTTGTGTTCCCTTCCAAACCTTGGTTTTAATCCATTGGGGAATGTGTGGATGATGCGGGACCATCCAGTCTCTCCTTGGCTCTTCCGGGGCTGGATCCTGGCACCTCTGTGTGGATTTCAGCGTGAGGCCGGATTCGCCACCGCCCTTGGCACCGGCAAAGCCGACCATCTGCATCCGGCCGCTTCCCTGTTCCCGGTCCGTCCATCCATCCATCCCCAGGTGCCAGTCGGGCTCCGCAGCATCTGCAGCTCCTGCTGCCCTCCGGGCTCGCCTGGAAGGAGGATTTGCAGGAGGATACGGGGAGGTCTGAGAGGTCACAGCTGTTAAAGCTGGGAAAGTGGGAAAAAAAGAGCAGAGGGATTCCCGAAGTTGGCACGGATCCCGCGGCCACCTGTCCGCGAGCAGGAATGGTTTTCCAAGCTGAAATAACATTTTGATTGCAAATAATTTCCTTTAATCNGAAAATTATTTTCTTTTTACCCCCCCCCCCCCCCCAAATTAGTGGAAGTTTAATAATTGCTTCTGGAATTGTAGGTAGTGAATCCAGGTCTGTGTTCCTGCCATCCTCTGGTGTGGAAAGGAAGATGTAAACGTAGGCAATGAGGGGTGAATCTCCAGGGAAACCCCAAAGCCGTTCCAGTTCAGGATATTTTATATGGGAAAAGGTTTTATGGCTCAATAAGGAGGAGCAGGGAGTGTTGAAGGTGATGTCTCTGCTGCTTCAAATTCCTTTCTAAACGCAAGTATAAAAGGGGGCAAAGGGGAGACGTTATTTGTGTCACGGGAAGGAACTTTGTGGGAGTTGTGGGAGATGGAGTGTTTTCCTGTTCCCTCCCTTTAACAAATTCCTGGTCACTTCTGCATCTAAAATAACGCTGTTCCAACCCAAATCAGGGTGTGGAATCATGGAATCATTGAGG
>WAAE01010970.1:9670-19846 GCA_013400495.1 Nicator chloris
AAGAAAGAAAGAAAGAAAGAAAGAAAGAAAAAAAATTATTTTGCAGTTGTAATTGTGGCCAGAGAAGACTGGAATGAGACCTTGTGAGAGGAACAACTCTGCAGACACCAAGGTCAGTGGAGAAGGAGAGGGAAGAGGTGCTCCAGGCACCGGAGCTGAGATTCCACTGCAGCCCATGGTGCAGACCATGGTGAAGCAGCTGTGACCCTGCAGCCCATGGGGACTGCACGCATGCAGGGATCCACCCTCAGCTCATGGAGAGCACCATGCTGGAACAGACGGATTTCTGAGAGGAGGCTCTGACCCTACAGAAGGCCCATGGAAAGTAAATCCCACTCTGGAGCAGCCTGTCCTTGAAGGACTGCACCCTGTGGAAGAGTATCCCACACTGCAGAAGTTTGAGGGGTTCTGTAGCCCATGGAATGGACTCCAATTGGAGAAGTTGACAGGGAACTGTTCTCATGTTGGAGAAGTTCACAGAGAGCTGTTTCCCATGGGAGAGACCCCACAGTGCAGTAGGGGAACAATTGCTCTACTTGAGCCGTGGAGAAACCACAGGCAATGAACTGACCACAACTGACCATTCCCTGTCTCCTTGTGCCTCTGGGGTAAGAGGTAGAGCTGGGATGCTAGAGTTTGGAGTAAGTGGTCCTTGAAAGTCAGACAGCTTTCCAGGGTCATCTCCCATGGGATTATTGAAAGTGGAGTCCTGAATGGGGAAAATTATGCTCCCCTTAAATTCAAGGCTGTGATCCTTCAATTTGCTGGTTTTATCCCTAAAATACACTATTTTAGAGTAACTACAGCCACGACTGCTCCCAGATTTCACATCTAAGGCCAGTTCTTCCTTGTTTGTATGTATCAGGTCCAGCAGAGCATTTTGTATTTATTGCTCCTTGGTCACCCATGTCAGGAAGTTATCAGCAGCACTCCTGGAGCATAAAATTAATTAAATCTTCTTTCTGAATGGATTTTGTCTTGTAGTCGATTTTGAGCAGCAATGAAATTTCATTTTGCTTCAACACTTATAACTGTGGATTCTCAGAGACAGGATTCAGTTCAAGATAAGGACAGCAACTGAGCTTGTTGCCTGTACTTTAGGAATCTAACTTGGGGATAAGTGTTTTGTTTTTTATGTATTATTTAATATATGAAGTTTGTTTGCTTGGCTTATGACAATACATTTAGAATATAGGAAGATTTCCATGTGTAAGTACCTACATCTAGATATCCTAATTTCAAATTCATGTCAGACAAGATATGAACTCCCACTCTGCCTTTTCCCTCAGTTGACATAACACAAAATCCTAGTTTATATTTTAGATCTTCTGTTGAATACAGCTGGAAAAAAAAAAACAAAACAAAACAAAACAAAATCCAAAACCAAATCCACAACAAAACAAAAAAAAATCTTAAAAAGTAAGGAAAGAAACAGATACATTTAAACGTATTAGAGGACAAAATTATCGAGAAGCCTTTGCATTAGAAAATTAACTTAATGATTTTATGAAATGAGTTTATTCCTTAAGTAAAATAAGTGCTAAAATCAGATAGGAAAGAATGAAGGTAATTGTGATTAGGCAATAAAACAAAATAAAAATGTGACAGAAGAAAAAATACAGAAAACTTAAATAATTTTTTGGTGTGTAAATCATGCACAGAAAAGCATGACAGCACTTTACTAGATGTAGCAGAAAAACTGGAAAAAGTGATGATCATTAAAGTCATAAAAAATGATGTAAAGAAGTCTTTGAGTTGACCTACATGCAGACTTCCAGTAGCTAAAGAGAGACTGCAAGAAAGTCAAAGAGGGACATGTTTGCAAGTGTAAATAAGGAGTCTGGATCCATGTGAAAATACTGTAAGATCAGAATATAGCACAAGTTTGGCAAAGTGCAGAACAAGCAGTGAACAACAGTACACTAAAAATCAAGAACTGTGAAAAAAATAATAAATTATTCATTACGAACATCACACAGCAAAGCAAAAATTACTAATTTTTTTCCTCATTACTGCACATGATTTGAACTTTTTGAAAGCCATACTCCAAATTAGACAGCTGTTCATAACATGTGGAGAGGGAACGAGTGGTTCCAGTAGGGATGTCATGAAAGCTCTCAATGCTTCTTTCTGAAGTAATGAACTCTTCATTGCAGAGGAAAAAGCATTACCTCATTGCATGAACAGCAAATAAACAGGTATATATTATCAATTTCACTGTCCTGGTAAATGGAACAGTCTTGAAAAGACATGAAGCAAAGTCTTTATTATATTAAAGCTTATGTGTTGATGGCTGAGTTTATGCAGATTTGTTGCATCTGTATGCAGACAATGCTTCAGATTCTGAAACAGGAAACAAAAAAGTTGTAATTTAGGTGGTTTACAGTGTAAGTTCAGTTTTCCTTGCATGAGAGGCTGAGGAGAACAGAGAAATTGAGACTAAATGTATTGCCTATTATTTCCTTCTCCATCATAATCCTTTTTTCTCTGTCTCATTATGCTGCATTATCTTTATTTTGGGTCCTTTATGAGCATTTATTATGATAAATCATCTGTCATTTTGTTCTACTATTAGTCAATTTAACTATCAGTCTGTGCAGTCATTTATCAGATAAAAGCTATATTTTAACCTACATTTCAGATTTATTGGAACTGAAACATTTTAGCATGAATTATACCTAAATAATATATATATAGATATTGTACGCCCATAAAATCAGCTGTCGCTTTCAGAATCAAGGTGGAAGACAGTTATTGAGGGATAATTTATGGGAAATGGGTTCTCATTAAAAATAAAGGTTAAATGAAGAACTTTGTTCTTTCCTGGGAATAAAATTTACATTCCTTTTTTAAGTGACAGCTTTCAATAGCAATAAAATCTAAATCCAAATTTGCTATATAATAGACCTCCTTCCTCATTAAACTTTTTTTTTTACTTAATAAAACAAACTTCTTAAAGCTTATTTCTGTTCATGCTTGGCTTCCTTCCTAAAGCAAATGTTTCTGGAACCTTAGAAGAAAATCCCTTTGAAGAAAATCCCTTCAGCTATTTCATAATTATAAGATTATGAAATTTATATTCCCATATAAATGCTAAATTCTGAGTATCAATTTCTTGGTGGAGTAGATCATTGAAAGCCAAACTTTTTAGCTTCCAGTTAAGATATGTAAACACTCCAAGGGTGAAAATAAAACAATCTAAAGTCCCCACAAATATGTGAAAAAGGTAAAGAAGGGATCTTTCCACAGGAAATATGTTCTAAATTATTTCTTCTTTCACCTCAGACCTTGAGGTTAAAAAATTATGATGGTCAGATACTTTTATAAGGAAAAGGATTAAAATAGAAGTTGTAATCAGTCCTGATGATTTTGTGACAGCACCACTACTGAAAAAAAGTTTCTGTTCCTCAGTGGCAGAGCAAATTCACATCTACCTGAAAGACAATGGTAGCCATGCAGAATGACAGGCTAGATATTAAACAAAACAAAACAAAACAAAAAATGGAAGGTAAAATTTAATATTGTTAAAGTTGCTAACTTTAAACTGGAGTACTCTTGAAAGAAATAACACATGAAGTTCTTGATAGACATATTCAGAAGGAAGCATTTTTATGACTATTATCTTGGCAAATGCTAAAAGAGAAGTCTCTGGTCCTAACGCATTTTCTGGTTTAAATATAATTGTCAGCTGATGTTATATTTGAGACATTTTTTTTTTGGATTATAATTTCAGATTGTGTGTTCTGAATCAAATGAGGTCAAATTTGCAGAGACAGTAGCTAAGGAGATAATCATGTAGTTCCAACTATCAATTTCTATGCTGACAATTCTTGATACACAGAATACAGAAGCTCTTTAAAGAACTACTGTGTGGTTAGAAATAACCATTGGTAAAATGGTCCTTTGCTAAAACACATTATTTTGCTGAAGTTCTTCTTTTGAAAGTTCTAGGAGAACTACAAATATAAGCACTGCATTAAAAGTCTTGAAGAAAGTTAATGATTAAACTTTCCAGTTTTCCATTCTTTAGGTATTAAAGGAGCACTGTTTTTCATTATGTGGCACTGATATATTTTCCTTTTCTCTAGCTATTTAACTTTTGGTGAAACATTCTGTTTGGATATTTCTAGACTGTTTTGTTACTTTTTTAAAAAACAGAAAAAATGAAATGGTTAAAAAAAAATCCATGACTAATGGATTACAAGTTGGTGATAGCGAGTTGTTTAAGATAATTGTGCAAAAGTAACTGAGGCAAGAAAGAATAAAACTCTCCAAACTACAGCAAAGACAGTGTGACATCTACCTAGAGAGCAAATCTTCTAAACCCAGCAATTCATTCTCTTCTATCTTTCTCAATGCATGTGTTGCCTTCAAAACAATTCTACCCAAGAGAGATACAATTGCTGTTTTAATTACAACTCACAAAAGAGAAAGCAACAGATGTATAAACATATTTTAAGTATTTATTAAATATCTGCTGAATTGTTATAGTCCTTTTGGCTCATTAGTAAAATCTCCATGGATTAGCTACTGATTCCCAACACCTTCATCCACAAAAACATAGGGAAGATTTGCATTCTCACCTTATGTACACTCATTATAATTTCTTTTATATGTTGCTAATTACAAGACCTTGTATTTCTTTGCTTTTTTTCTTCTTGGTAAGGTCTTACAGAATTGCTGACTATAAAAGATCTATAAAAGGATCTATAAAAGAATCAACTCAATAAAGATACCAAACTATTAAGTTCTTTTTCAAACTGATCAAGGTTAAGAAGCATCGAATAACAAATAAAGCAAAAAAAAAAGAAAAAAGGGGGTGAGGAAGCAGGAAAAAAAATCCTCAGCTCTTGGAAAATTAAGACTGTGATGATTTTTTTTATAATTCCAAGGATAATTGTGATCCCACACCACAGAGATTTAGAATTTCCTGGAAGAACATTCTTCTTTTGTATTATATCTCTGAATATAAGTTAAGACTGACAAACAGATGTGATGATTTCTTAATGTGCATAATCAGGAATAACTGTTGTACATTTTGCATAATAGTATGTAAATTTCTCAGAGGGCACATTGCCAATTTCACTTTCTGGACCCATGAGAGGTTGTGATAAAAGTGTATGACCCTCTGAAGGGGCAGACAGAGCTTTTTCCCACTTATTTTCCCCATCATTCCACAGAATGACCAAAGGTAAAAACTGAATTTAATCCATATTATAATAATCTCTCACAGTGCTTCATATCAAGAGAAATTAGTAGCTTCCTCCCTTAGCTTTCACCCAAATGTCACAACGTTACAATGTTCCTTTCGTTTTCCTCTACTGTTTAACCATTCCATAGGTTAGTAGTACTTGAACCATAATGCAAGGACATGACTATCCTGAAGAATATCCTAAGCAGGAATAACTGAGATAAATTGAAGAAAGAAGGATACTCATTGTGTTAAGCAACAACACCAGGATTCTTTTGCATTTGAATTTTTCATTTATGAGATAAAAGTTTCATATTAAGTAAACATACTGGGCATGAGTTTGTTTCCTAAATGTAAGAATTCAATTTAATTTAGGTGCTGGAAAAGTATTCTCTCTGCTCTTCACGTGCTGCTGAGGACTGAAAATATCTCTTGGTCATCTGAATTCAATGCATATATCTAATATAGGGCAAGGACTTTTCAAATGGTACTGGTTGGCTTTATCTGAGTGAAAGAAACAAGTCTCAAGGATTGGATCACTTTTGAGATTAGGATTCCTACCCTTAAGGTTTTATATATAGATATTTTTTTTTGGGAGTCTAAACTTCACTGGAAATCTAATCTGTACAGATGACATAGAGTAAAGAGAAATACAGATGGCCAGGCTCCAGTTTTCTACCCAAGGGTGAGTGGAAACATCCTCTAGGCTACATGTCTCTGCCAACCAATTTTCTTTTTTTTTCCTATTTTTATTGTGGGTTTAGGTACTTTGCTTATAAGTAAATGCACAAGTATATTTTTTTTAAAGTGAATTAAGGTAGCAGAATTGACATTTTTAAAACCTATGGGTAAAATATCAAGGTAGTTACATTTCTGGAATATACAGGAGCTGTCAGAAGATAACATGTAGAGGAACTTGTGATGGGTCATAAAAACAGTTTATTATTGAACCCATGATTTTCAGAACAAAGTGGGATTATGAATTACTATTCCCAGGCTCATCAACTAAGCTATTTTGCTGAGCTCATTCAAGGATGGAGAGATACAGGATGCAGTGCGTTTTTATGAAAGATGTTCTTTTCATTTCAACTGGGTATTTCTGTCCTTCATTGCTTCCCTGAGTTCCTTCTTGATGACTTTCCTGAGGGCTCCATGAAACTTCCAGCAGTGGATTAAAAGTGAATAACTGAAGCTGTTATACCTCCCACCTTTCAGTGTGCTTACACTGAGCATACATGGGCTGGAAACTGCTGCAGGTTTTGAACTGATTCAGGAGTGATCACACCAGTTTTATCATAGATGTAATAGCAGTGTCTAGTAAATTATAGTGTAAGTGTTTTGGTTTAAACCCAGACAGGAGCACAGCACCACATAACCAGTCACTCAATTCCTCACCAGCAGGATCAGGGAGACAATTGGAATGGTAAAAGCTAGAAAAACATAGGCACTTAAATAGGGAAAGAAAGAGCCACAAACACAAGGAAAGAAAACCAAAGAATTAATTAATTGCTTCCCATGGGCAGGCAGGTGTTGAGCCATCTCCAGGAGAGCAGGGCCCCATCGCATGTAACAGTGACCTGAGAAAACAAACACAATCACTCCAAATTTTCTCTCCTTCCTCCTTCTTCCTCCAGCTTTATACACTGAGCATGATGCCATACGGCAATCAGAGTTTTAGGGCATTTCTGTATAGGTAGATAATCAGGAAGATAATATACCTTCTGAGGTAGTAGCTTTTTCAACAACAAAAAGATCACCAAGCCAGGGGAACATACTGCCAAAGCACAGCTTCATTCCAGTCTTCTCTGTCTAGTAAAACATTTCATTGTGCTCCGTTGCTGAACAGCAGAACTCAAGGCAGCCATGTGGATGCTCTGATAGACAGTGTAGGATACACTGGTCTCCAGCTGCTATGACTAGTAAAATGCTCAGCTAGACTAGCTATGAGGGGCTAAGTAACTAAAGTAATTAAAAATGGCCAACTTCCTTTGGCTTTGTAAATTAAATTCATCTGGGAAGATGGGAAGAAGTTCAGGGTTGCAAATACAATTTTATCACGACTCATTTTTGCTGTCCCCCATATGGGATGATACATCATTCTTTCATCAATATTCAACAAAATTGGCAGAAAACTCCCTGTCATTTTATCGCCAGAATTACTGATTCATTTTCTGCAAAGCAGCAATCCTAGATCTGTTGTTTACTACAGGAACTGCTTTGGGGAATAATTTTAATAATGGCATGACCTGTGGTTAAGGGACTAATATAACTAGATAGGCAGAAAAAAAATGTACTCAAAAGTCCAAAACAATTGTGACTAATGAATGGTAAATGTAAGCAAAAATGAGCCAAATCATCTGTTGTTTGGTATATGGTAATGCAAGCAGAAAAATTCTTCCTAGACCGGCATGTTTTAGATTTCCAGAGGTTAGAAATTGCACAAAACAAGATAGAGCTGTGGAATATTGCCTTCTAATATGGAGAACTGAAGAATGCATACTAATTTGAATGAATGGCTATTGCATTTTGACAAAAGAATGCTTGAGGATGAATAATCTGCTGGTTTTTTCCACATCTTCAAAGACATCCCAAAAAAAGAGTCTGGGAAAAAAAATTAAAAAACCATCTAAATAACTATTCTTAATAACTGTATCATTTTTTTTTTCAAACAGATGTTCTATAAGAAGTCTGCAATGAAATCTTAGAAAGAACTCAGATGACAATTTAGATATAAAACAATCTTTCAAACAAGTCAAAGCCACCACAGAGAAGCCAAATACCTTTTTTTTTCCATCAGTGTTCACTGTGGAAAAATCAGGGAGGTTCTTTCACTGGAACTCTTTTTTATTGGACACTTAGCAGTTATGCCTGAAATTGGCTGTAAAAGGGGTTATGAAGCAGACGGACAAAATAAGCAGTAACAAATTGAAAGGACTACATGGCATTCACTCAAGTGTTCTAAGATTACTCAAGGATGAAATAGCTAAATTACTAATGGTAGTGTGTAACTTTTCTCTTCAAAACTGCTGTTGCACCTTAGGACTGGGAAATGATAAATGTGATGCCAGAGGAGATCTAAGAAATTTCTCTCTGCGACAGGTTGTGGCATAGTTGACAGTTAGGTGACCAACAAACCTCTCTATCACACCTCCTTCTCAAGAGAACAGGGGGATAAAATACAACTAAACACTTGTGGGTTGAGATAAGTGTAGTGAGATCACTCAGCAATTATCTCCATGAGCAAGCCAGACTTGGTGAAATCAATCTAATTTATTGCCAATTAAAGAGGCTAGGATGAGATATATATTTTCACTCTCCTCACTCCCAGTTGCTGCACAACATTTTCACCCTTTCTTCAAGAAGTTGTGACAGAGGCCCTGGCAACATCACTGCTGAGCTCAGCTTTGGCCAGAGGTGTGACTGCCTTGGAGCTGGCAGTAGCTGTAACTGACTCTGTCCAACATGGGGGCAGCTTCTACTGTCTTCTCACGGTAGCCAGCACTTGGGCACACACACTAATTACACCTGAATATACAAAAAAATAAACAATTGGAAAGAGGAGGCAAAAGTAAGCAGCCTTCTCTTGCAGAGCACTGAGATTATCACAGACTTATGTTGGCAGAATATTCCTTTACACTCATTTGCAAATAATTTAAGAAAAGAGATCAACAGTCAAATGACGAAGACTTTCTGAGTATGAAGTCATTCAGTGAAGGGCGCACAGAGTTCAGCTTTGAAAACTGATGAAGCCAGTAAGAATTTGAATGACAACATTGAAAAAAAATGTCAGATGAAATATAATGATGATAAATGTAGAGTAATCTACATGGGGAAACCAATAAAAGACACTGAGCTGACCATATTACCCAGGGGAAGATTTTGGTTTTGAGACAGTCATTTCTAATGCTCAGCAAATGTGAAAAGAAGTCAGTTGTCAGAAAGCAATAAAGAAATACAGAATGAAACAGAAAATGTCATTAGTCCATCGTATAGTTTCATGTTTCTCATATGTTTTGAATACTATACAACTTTAGTCCCTGCACCTCAAAATGATATAGTAGAATTGGAAAAAGTTCAGGAAGGAGTAAAGCCTCTGATTAAAATTGTATAAACATTCCCATATAAGAAATTATTTAACAAGGGAGAACTGAACCTTGAAGAAAAGAGGTGGTGAATTTAATAAACATCCACAAAATCACAAATGCTATAGACAGTTTAATAGAGATCAATAATTTCTGTTTTCTTCCTATCTACTATCAAATAAAGCTAACGGGAATTAGGTTCAGAATAAAAGGTGAGCTTTTAGCGGTTCTGGGTTTTTCTCCCTCCATATAATATGTAGTGGAATAATGAAACTATCTGTCAAAAAATGTTGTAGACTGTAAAAATTTAAATAGGTCCAAGGGCATATTAGATAGTTCTGCAAAAGAAAAGTTTATTAAGCATTACTAAATAGGCAGAGCACATCTGATTCAAGATATTTCCTGAATTGAAAAAAAATGAAACAATAAAAGGCAGTGAAGTAATTCAGAAAATTTTGTATATGTTTGCTCTATCCTTCCTTCTGCAGTGTCTGCTTTTTGCTGCTGCTAGGAAAAAGATATTGGGTGTGTGCTTTTGATCTAATTCCATCAGTGTTGTAATCTGTATTTTAATTTCTTGTTCATGTTAGACATACCTATTGGGGTACATCTAACATATGATATTTGGTCAATATCCCATTCTTGGAATTAGGTCTGTGTAGTGTATAAATCCTGCACAATGCTCCCTGAGAAGGGGAGGTGGAGAGGGAGTTGCTGATCTCCCTGGTGTCCAGCGACAGGATGTGGAGCAATGGTTTAAAACTACAGCAGGGGTCATTCATATGTGACAATAAGAAACATTTCTTTATGGAGCAGGTGGTCAAAAACTGTAACAATCTTGTTAAGGAGGTGGTTGATGCCCCAGGCCTCTCAGTGTTTGAGAGGCATTTGGGCAATGCCCTT